>OLKM01000184.1:100178-105178 GCA_900291075.1 Melanogrammus aeglefinus
CACAGGCAGGTTGTCTGGAGTCTCTCCCTCACACTCTCTCTCTCTCTCTCTCTCTCTCTCTCTCTCTCTCTCTTTCTCCCCCTCTTTCTCTCTCCCTCTCGCCCCCCCCCTCTCCCCCCCTCTCCCCCCGCCCCCCCCCGCCCCCCCCTCCCCCCCTCCCTCTCTCTCTCTCTCTCTCTCTCTCTCTCTCTCTCTCTCTCTCTCTCTCTCTCTCTCTCTCTCTCTCTCTCTCTCTCTCTCTCTCTCTCTCTCTCACAATCTCCCTTTCCCTCTCGATCTGCCTCTCGCTTTTTTTGCTCTCACTCTCCCTTTCCCTCTCGCTTTCATGCTCTCAAGCCTAAAAGAAGATATCCTATGGAAATGTCTCCATGACCCAGGTGAACGGACGGTGTGTGTGTGTGTGTGTGTGTGTGTGTGCGTGCGTGTTTCTGGGTGTGTGGCACCACAAATGCATGTGCGTCCGAGCATGCTATCGTTGGAGCAGTAATGGAAGCAGTAATGAAATCACAATTATAATTAATTTGCAATTACTTGAACTGATAGCTCTGTGGTGAGTTTAGTTCAGAGAGAGTGTGTTTTTGTGTGTGCCTGTGTATTTGTG
This sequence comes from Melanogrammus aeglefinus, assembly GCA_900291075.1. Taxonomy (NCBI): domain Eukaryota; kingdom Metazoa; phylum Chordata; class Actinopteri; order Gadiformes; family Gadidae; genus Melanogrammus; species Melanogrammus aeglefinus. The sequence continues at coordinate 100,780 of OLKM01000184.1, forward strand.
TGAGTGAGTGTGATGCTTTGCCTTGATCTAATTTAAGAAAGCCTTCGGCCCCCTCTCCTCATCACCAGACCGAGCCATCTTTATCTTGCTCAATTCGAAATGATTGGGAAGAAATGGGTTTACCTCCTTCATTCACACACACACACACACACACACACACACACACACACACACACACACACACACACACACACACACACACACACACACACACACACACACACACACACACACACACACACACACACACACACACACACACACCTCCCAGGCCCCGGCTGAGATACCAGTCCACAGCGAGTCGTGTGTCCCTCTAGAGGCTCCAGCGATGCAAGTTCCCACTGTGCTGCTGTCCGGTCCACGCTGGCGCCGGCGGCCATCTTGTGAGGCGAGGTGCACTTCTTGAACTAGATCTGCTTCTTTCAGGAGTAACCAAGGAAATGTTTCTCCTGCGTCCTGCTGCTGCCTCCGTCGTTCTAAATAAAACAAACCTTTCTGTCTTTTTTGTCTGAGGCAGAATAGTGTTGCGATGTGTGACTGATAACATTCATGTAGGCAGGGATTCGCGGCTGGCTTTGTCCCGGAAGCTTGTGACTCTGCTCCACTTGTTCAGTCCTTCCACCACTGCAGAATGATGAGGGGGGGGGGGGGACCATCTTGCTGTGGTCTAATCCTGTTAATGTTAGAAATCTGATTACTGGCTGTACCCTGGGCCTATAGCAGTGACAAGAAGGCATGGACACACACCCACTCACACACACTCACAAACACATAGGAACTCAGACACACAGGCAACACACACCAACCCATACACACACACACACACACACACACACACACACACACACACACACACACACACACACACACACACACACACACACACACACACACACACACACACACACAAATTTGTGCACACAATTGAACCAAATGTGGTTGTGGCCGTTTCTGTTGAATATTTGAGCATAAACTTAATCCATGTGTGTGTGTTTGTGTGTGTGTGAGCGTTCACACTTAAAAAATGTCCACTCCACGCAATACATAACATAATATTGACTTATTCCGGTGCTAGCATTTAAAGAGTTATCTTTTAATACAATCGTATTGAGAAATGCATTCAATATGTCTCGAAGCAAACAAAAACCGGAGGAATCATATCGGCCTCCAAAGACTACCCAACACAAAGTGTGACACTGAAGACTTGATATCTGTCTTTCTCACGCGACACGCAGTGTGTGCATTGTGCATCGTATATTGTACATTGCTACATCCCGCCGCGGGAATAAAGTCTCACACACAGTCGGGGGATCCAGTTGTCTCTGTGGGTGCGTGGGGTAGTTTTTTTATCTCCGCGGATACAGATTCAGGCGTCGCGGGTAGCAATCTCATCTCATCTGTGTTGCCGTGGCGATCCAGGTATCCGGCCCGCTGCGATGCTCCGTGATGCTCCGTGATGCTCCGTGATGACCCTTATTGTCCTCTCAGCGCGCTAAACCCTTGCGCCTTCCGCGGCACACGTCCGTCACTCGGGAGCTCAGACGTCTTTTCCCCCCCCCACCCCCAACCCCTGGAAGACATATCGCCATCAAGTTGCGCCGTCATTTTCTTTCGCCCCCGAGCGAGCGGTGGAATAAATGGCAGGGAGAGAGATACGAGGGGGACGCCAACGCGCCTCAGGGCCCGCCGCGGCCCACCCAGTCCACCGCCCATTACTGCAAATTTGTGTGTGTGTGTGTGTGTGTGTGTGTGTGTGTGTGTGTGTGTGTGTGTGTGTGTGTGTGTGTGTGTGTGTTTTAGTGTCTATACATTTTTGGCAGATAATAGCACTGACTCATCTCTGTGATAGTCGTCTTCTCTTTCTGGTTCTCTGTGTCTTGTTTTTTTCTACCTCTCCACCATTGAGTGTGACCAAGCAGACGTATCTAACCCTCTGATATCGTGTCTAATTTTCTAGAGTGATTCTCACAGCGAGAAAGCAATTGGTGTTTAAAACAACATATGGATTTGAGGGACTTTGTTCTCAGCAGAGTGCAAGATAAAAGCTTTACCATTCAGGGTTTCCAACTGTGTATGTGTGTGTGTCTGTGTGTGTATTTGTGTGTGTGTGCTGGAGGTTCATATGGTTGCAGCTTTTATGCAGGTTGGAGGAATTGAGAGGGAGAGAGAGAGAGAGGTTGAGAGAGAGAGGGAAAGGGAGGTAGAGAAGCGTGCCAAAATTGACCCTGGGGAGTTTGGCTCCGCAGGTGGGCAGGGCAGTTGGGAACTCGGTTCCGTCAGGGGCCAATGCATTATCCCCCACATGAACACACGCACACGCATGCACACACGCACACACACGCACACACACACACACACACAGCAACACACAACACACGCAAACACACACACAACAACACACACACACACACACACACACACACACACACACACACACACACACACACACACACACACACACACACACACACACACAGCCACCATTCCCTGCATGCAAAACACACAAGCGCAGACACACAGAAACATATTTCCTGACCCAGATACGTGCTTGCATTTCCACACATGTTGTAACCCAAATACACTAACAGTCCGAATGCTCTCTCTCTCTTCCTCTATCTATCCCTCTCATATTCACAAGCCGGCTCTTCCACTCTTCCACACACAGCGCACGCGGCACGCACACACACACACACACACACACACACACACACACACACACACACACACACACACACACACACACACACACACACACACACACACACACACACACACACACACACACACACACACACACACAGTTCCCCATACAAATAGTGCTCAGTACCAATTATGATGCTTGCACATGCAATTGCACGGGACCCTTCCCAATCTATATATTACTGTCCGTCTCTCTGGGTGCATTTCTGAAACAAAACAACACAAAATTCAGCAAACACACGCTCAAACATCAAATATAGCCTTTAATGATGTGCACCCACAACAGCCATAGACTCTGTACATCCTCCATGCACACATCCCATTGCTATTTCCCATTTAGCCCCCATCTAGTCTAGGGGCGAGGGGTGTGGTTCTTGGATTTGAACCCTCCCCCCACAGTCTACCTGTAGGCAGAACCTGGGAGCAAGACGCCTAGCTGTTACAAGCTCATCCGGCTTAATGACTAGAACAGCGAATACGTGGGTCACATTTCACCCACTCTTGTGTGTGTGTGTGTGTGTGTGTGTGTGTGTGTGTGTGTGTGTGTGTGTGTGTGTGTGTGTGTGTGTGTGTGTGTGTGTTTTTGTGTGTGGGTCTGTGTCTGTGTGTGTGAGTGAGCGAGTGAGTATGTGTGTGAGACAGAGTTTTTGCGTCTGCCTCCCAACTGTCTGTGCTCCTACCTGTGTGTGTTGTGTTCAGTGTAGGGAGTCCAGGGGGCCCAGAGCGACCAGCTAGTTAAGTGCCCTCCTACACACAATGCAGGGTCTCTGGTCTGCAGGTACCTCGCGGAAATAGAGCTCTCTTGCTCAGTTTGAGCTTAGTGTGTGTGTTTGTTTATGTGTGTGTTTTTGTGTGTCTGTCTGTCTGTCTGTCTGTCTGTCTGTCTGTGTGTGTGTGTGTGTGTGTGTGTGTGTGTGTGTGTGTGTGTGTGTGTGTGTGTGTGTGTGTGTGTGTGTGTGTGTGTGTGTGTGTGTGTGTGTGTGTGTGTGTGTGTGTGTGTGTGTGTGTGTGTTTGTTGTATTATTATTTGTATTAGGGGGGGTAATATTTATTAATCATGTAAACAGTGCTCCCCTTGTGTCGGTAGGAAGGAAAATCTCAGCATGCAATGGGTGAAACGAGCCAGCCAGCGACCCTGATCAACATTCACCTTCCATCTCTCTCTCTCTCTCTCTCTCTCTCTCTCTCTCTCTCTCTCTCTCTTCTCTCTCTCTCTCTCTCTCTCCCTCTCCTCTCTCTCTCTCTCTCTCTCTCTCTCTCTCTCACTCACCTTCCATCTCTCTCTCTCTCTCTCTCTCTTCTCTCTCTCTCTCTCTCTCTTTTGCTGTCATCTCTTGCTCCTCCTCCCCTGCCCTCTTCTCTCCTTCCTGTCTCTTTTTTGTACTTACTGTTAGCCATAGTCTATTCTTTTCCCCGTGTTTTGATCCCTCTTTGTCTTTGTCTCCCCATGAAATATTCATCACTGACCATCAAAGAGATGGGCAAAGAATAGGGTACATTAAACATGCACGCCCGCACACGCGCACAAGACACACACAAACACACACACGGACACAAACACACAAATGCACACACCGTGCAGGGCAGCACAAACACACACACAACGTCTCCAGTGGCTAGGAATAGGAAGAGATAGAGACGGAAGAGATGCAAAGGTGAGGGAGACAGAGCAAGAGAGAGAATAGAGAGAGAGTGAAAC
>OLKM01000184.1:107678-143437 GCA_900291075.1 Melanogrammus aeglefinus
CACGTTTTAAAAGCATGTGAAAAATAGAAAACGGATCCCAATAGTTCATATTTGACACATATGGGCAAAGACGACATAGATACATATATATATATATATATATATATATATATATATATATATATATATATATATATATATATATATATATATATATTCTAAGTCCAAGAGCTCTTTACTTAAGAAGCATAGATCTTATTGTTTCACTCTTCTAAATAGGTCTTGTTTGGGGAATTCGGGATTTGGGAATTCTGTAACTCCCGCATTTGTAATAGGTTGGGCTGCACCATTAATATGTGTAGCAATGCCCGTGCCACACTCTAATAAACCCATGTGGTTACCACCCAGCACCCTGGGTGACTTTTATTGTGCCACTGTTTCCATGCAGAAGATCTCTCCCTGAGTGTGTGTGTGTGTGTGTGTGTGTGTGTGTGCGTGTGCGTGTGTGTATGTGTTTTGTGTACACCGATTACTCCATGTGCAACAGGTGCGCCGCCTCACCCGGCCCCAGCGTCCGAGTGGGTCAGGTAAGGCTGCTTGAACCAGCCATCATCCACACGCACTCAAACAACATTATATTATTACAAATAATGATTTTCCGCTTAATGTTTGCAATCAATTGATGAAGAAACGTAAAAAATATAAAAAATATATCAGATTTGGTACGCACTTTGCACTAAATTCAAAATTGCTAACAGTTACAACTCAGCGGTTGCTTTACCATTATTGTTTTCACATACACAGAAGGCCCCGCAGAATATTAACTTAATTGTTAAACTGCTATAATGAATACATCACATTAACAATAAGACAATCACAATCATAATTTCTGTCAAAGACGCTCAGCCCTCGTACAGCTCATTCTTTTGTTGGTTTTGCGCGAGGCATACAGTAGATGGGGGGGGGGGCATTGATTTGTTCTGGGTACCAAAACAAATCTCCTCTCATTTCCTTCAATTCTTTTTTTCTTTTTCTTTCATGTCCGTGCTGTTTCACATGTCGTCTCCCCATGATGCTCTTTGCTCTTTGAGCTTCACCTCACCCACCCTGGAGGCTTCGTGTCTCTCCCTCTCTCTCTCTCTCTGACAACTCAGGACGTAGGCCTGTATGTGCTTGATTGCGATACGCGATGCATCGCTCTGTATGGAGATTTGCCCCTAACAACGCTGACATCCTGTACGTCTTCATCCCGATTGCCGCCACCTCGCTTTGGTCCCCGACTCGCTGTAATTCAAAACATCGGGAGCTTGAGAGTACAACGGGATTATACTGTTCCGCCCTGAGTTATGAGGGGGAGAGAAATGGGATGAGAGACTACAGAGACAGGGGGAAAATGGCGAGAGAGCGAGAAGGAGAGAGGGAAAGAGGGAACGGGAGAAAAGAAATGGAGAGAGGAGAGAGTTAAAGAGAGAACGGGAGGATGAAATAGAGAGAGGCAGAGTTAAAGAGAGAACGGGAGGATGAAATAGAGAGAGGCAGAGTTAAAGAGAGAACGGGAGGATGAAATAGAGAGAGGCAGAGTTAAAGAGAGAACAGGAGGATGAAATAGAGAGAGGCAGAGTTAAAGAGAGAACAGGAGGATGAAATAGAGAGAGGCAGAGAGGGAAATAGAGGAAGGGAAAAAGAGCGAGATGAGAAGGATGGAGATGTGAAACAATGGAAGGGAGAGATTGAGATGAAAGAGAAACAGAAACAGAAATAAATAAGAGAGAGAGAGGGTAAGAGACAGAGAGAGCGGAGGAGAGAGAGGCAGAGAGAAAGGTGGATGATTTTCCAAGCTCTTGTGGTCTGCACACGGTGATCCTCGGTCCAGAGGGACAGCTCGACCTGGCCCTCCTGTTATGATGACCGCTTAGCACACCGTTTATCTTGGATGAGCGCCGCCGTTGACCGGCAAGTGAACCAGCAACCCTCCCCCCTCCATCCAGGTCCCACTCTCGCCCACCATTCTCCACAAAATCAATCTTCACTGGTGCTCCTGCTAGGACGTTGGTGAGGTAAGAGGGCGTCTCTATAGGCGCTTGTTGAAACCATCTGACTTTACCTCCAGTCAGTGGGCTCTCTGTAGTTTGGGGGGCTTTTAGAGTAGCTGTGTGTTGGCGGTGCCCATCTGTGCAGGTCTGTTCCGTCGCCGTCGCCCCCCATGGGCTCAGAGCATTCTGCCCGGGGCTCTCTTTCCCTGTTTCTATTATTTTTTTCTAAACCCCCTGCGGAGCAGAGCATTGCTTTGGCGACAGGGTCTCATCCACTCAACATTCAACCTGTCACATTGACTCCAGACTCACCCTGCTCTATTCGCCATGTCACATTCAGTCACATTCACCTTTTACGTATTCACTCCAACATTCACCCTGTCATATTCACTCCACGTTCACATTGTGATTCACTCGACATTCCCCCTCCCATAATGCCTTCACATTCACCCTGTCACATTCAGTCACATTCACCCTGTCACATTCAGTCACATTCATCCCATCACATCCGCTCCAGACTCCCCCTTGTCTGATTCACTCCGCATTCACCCTCTCACATTCACTTCACATCCATCCTGTCACATCACCTCCACATTAGCTCCGCCCCTGCGTTCACTCCAGGTTCACCCTGTCTCATTCACTCACATATTCACCCTGCTCGTCCCTTCTTATAGACATGAACGTGTGAGCTAAAATACCCCCATCACGGCCCACCTCATATTCCCGGTCACGAGGGAGTGCGCCGGTTCTGGCTGGAGTCGCTGCCTGGACGCAGAACTTTCAGCAAGGTCTGTGTCACTGGGAAAGGCGCCCAGAGATCATGTTGAAGAGGGGGAGAGAGGAGCAAATGGATGGGGGTTCTGATGGAGCACAGGGCAGCTCTTACATCTTTTATGGAACATTATGGAGAGCGACCAGATGACCTCATTTGAATGGATCCTGTGTGTGTGTGTGTGTGTGTGTGTGTGTGTATGTGTGTGTGTGTGTGATGCTGTGTATGGGAAATCCGTGTGTGTGTGTGTGTGGGGAGTAGGAGTGTGTGTGTGTGTGTGTGTGTGTGTTTGTGTGAGGGAGAGATAAGAGTGTGGGTTCGGGCCAGTGGACAGACACCTCATGCATTTGCATAAAACACACAGGTGCACGCACACGCATACACAGAGAGACACACACACACAACACAACACACACACACACACACACACACACACACACACACACACACACACACACACACACACACACACACACACACACACACACACACACACACACACACACACGGTCATAAAGGGAGAATGAAACACGGTCACATTCAATCAGGTCCGATCCAGTTCTCCCCGGCCGGGCACTTAGCCCAGCTGTAGCAGCATTATCATCTGTAGCAGAAATCTCGGGATATTTTCAGTTGAATAAGCTCAGCCTTCATCACATTCCTCCCCCTCCTCTTCTGGCCCCGCCTGCCGGCCCCCTGACAACCCCCCCCTCCTCCCCGCCCTGCCTGAACCGTATGGTTGCTGGGCCGCGGTCACGGTCCAGCGAGCCACTGACCCGCGGACGGAATTGTCTTAATTTGCTAACCGTGCGAGCGGCGAGCGCTCAATTAGGACACATGCAAAGAACCTCCTCCGCCAGACGCAGAGGGGCAGATAAGTCTCTTCTATGTGTTGTAGAACGGATACACCCGTTTAATGGCGTTGTTGTTTGTTGCTGACTTGCTGAGGTTGCTCACATTGTTATTATTTATTGTGATTCCTTTGTTTTATTCCCCTTTATGCTAAATGGCTCCCTGTTCCCTGTGTGAATGCTCTGCAGACTTTCAGGTTAATGAAAGGGAGGCTTGACTGCCTATTATCGCAATGGGCTGCTCAGTTTAGAGGGAGTGTGTGTGGGCGTGTATGTGAGTGTGTGTGTGTGTGTGTGTGTGTGTGTGTGTGTGTGTGTGTGTGTGTGTGTGTGTGTGTGTGTGTGTGTGTGTGTGTGTGTGTGTGTGTGTGTGTGTGTGTGTGTGTGTGTGATTGTGTGTATGTGTGTATGTGTGTGTGTGTGTGTGTGTGTGTGTGTGTGTGCAAGTGATTGTGTGTGTGTGTGTGTGTGTGTGTGTGTGTGTGTGTGTGTGTGTGTGTGTGTGTGTGTGTGTGTGTACATTCAGGCCCCCCCTTTAGTTTCTGTATACCCAAGGTCAACCTTTTATTTCATAGAAGGTTGACCATAGACAATGTTTTCCAATTTCATCCCACACTTGAATTCCAATGGTTTGATGTACTCTCAGAAAACCACATATTTTCTTTTTGATAGTTTTCGGTTGTGACTAATGTCCCATGTCCTCTTAATGTTGTGTCAGTGTTTCGGCCCTCTACTGCCCACTTCCCCTCCAGGGACATCAAAGATCTGAACAGAACTTTCGGCTCTTAAGTTTCAGATACCCGCTTTGTTGTGTAATGCCTCAACTCTTTCTATAGGGATCTGATTTACTTCTGCAACCCAGAAATCCCCCAGTACTCCACTTTGCTATCTTCAAGTAAGCCCGCCCACACCGGCTTCGCTCAACATCCTTAACGCAGTAAGTGGGCAGCTGCCGAGGGAAGGACCCCCCTAACAGTCTCCTCTGTGGGTCTTCTGACGTGGGCTGAAGAGACTGAAATCCCCGCTCACCCCCAAGCTGTTGACCTCCTATCTCTGTGCTGGTTTGAAATGGATGTCGTAATGAAAGACACAAGTTCTGACAAAGAAATATTGTTCCCGCGTGTTCGTTCTCAGTGATTACAGGTCATTAGCAGCACTTCTCTGTGTGCGCACGGGGCTGCATCTGCTCATTAGCGCTGTGTGTCTGATTGCATAGTGAACTGTGTCGAGTTAATGGATACCACAATGACATCGTCCTTCCCAACATCACCTGAACATACTCAGATCCATCTCTTTCTCTCAATTTCCGCTTCTCTTTCTTGTTCGCTCTCTTGTTCACTCGCTCTCCCTGCCCACGCTCCACGGTTGCTAAACTGCTCCTGAACTGAGTATCAAACAGAACGCCACTGGTGTCTATACACAGGGCGCTGATGGAGAAGCGGGGGCCGCGGCACCCCGCGGCTTCAGCCGGGTTCTGTTGTGATAGACAAGGAGAACCCCGGGGTCAGGCAACCTGGAGACACAAACCAGGGGCGAGGAGGTGGGTGGGTCTGTGTGGGAAGGACTCTGCTGAGTTCCTGTTCCTGTAGACACACACATACACAGGCGTGTGCGTCGCTACTAGGTCGGCCGCCGTGTTCTTCAGCACAGGGAGATTGAACCACGCGATCAGCTACCGCTCCAAGCATCTTGTAGAGAAACCTTTAAACTTGGACCCCTCTCCACGGTGGAGAACGGGGGTTCATTGGCACGTTTATCGTGCTTCACCCACTACGATACACTACACCACTTCCCGCACATTCTGCCAAGACAGTTATACCTGCCTTACACAACAAAACAAGGAACATGATGTCGGAGAATCCTTCTTTTATGCTCACTACAGACAGTTGGCTGTCAGGAGCTTTAAGCGATACCTAAAGGCATTGCTGTGTAACTTAAGTTTGCCATATTCTGTATTACTGTGCGTTTCCTGTTGAAGTTATATTTCAACTATTTTATATTTTATGTAGTTAAGCAGGCAATACCATTATTTGTTTTTGTTGCCATATGCCGCTTGATAAGCTCGAAATCGATCAATGTTTACTGTTCCAATAATACTTGTAAACGTAAAATCTGAATACAAAAAAGTAATATAGGCTTTAATATTGAAAATGTACTGAACTATAGTGGACCGTAACACCACCACACCGCATTGTACAGAACCTGGACACAACAGAACCGCATTGTACTGAACCTGGACACACCAGAACCGCATTGTACTAGACCGTGACTCCACAATACCGGATTGAACAGGGCCGCAAGTTCTGTGAAGCGCTTCCCCTCTAGTTAACCGGTGTGTGTTTGTGAAATCCTCAATCAGTCGGTTCCCTAGGTGTTCATTTTGGCCAACAGTAGTTAGCATATTCACCATCGCCCAGCAGGGAGCCTAGCAGTGGGGGCTGCATCATGTATCACGATGGCAACACTTATGTTGATGAGGCCGAAGAACTTCCTGAAACTCTGGCAGAGGATCATTTGTTACCGTGTGATTAAGTTAGCCCTTTTGTGGCCCTGAGATCCTGGTGTGCAAGTGCCTGGGCTCTTTGCATGCCAATATGGTATGCAAAGAGCATACCTCACTACGGTGAGTAAACTCAAGCTTGGGTGCAAAAGCGTCCATTTGATTTCCCAAAATCAAGCTTTTTGGATGGCTGGTTTTCTGTAGGCCACGATCTTACTCTGTTTCGGCTCTATCTGCCGGGAGATCCAACGGTACCAGAGAACCGTAATAAGTGGCCTTAATATAACATGAAGCGATTGGATCAATAAAGTCAGGGCACCACCACACCACGGGTGGGGAGGCAGAGCTATCGGATAGAGTGCTACACAGGTCCGATTTATTCCTTCTTTTTACCAGGAGGAAGGCCCAGGTACCCCACCCCGATGCACCCCGTCCTCCCCCACCCCCAAGCTTTATAGTGCCAAAGCCAAACCAATATACTCGGTGATAGACTGGCCCTTCCAGAAACCTTGCGGTCTTCGACGCTGCTAACAAGATGAATGATTCCTACTGTGTTGCATCCAATCTGGCAGAGTGGATATATATTTATTGGGAGAAGATAGGAGTGATTCTTGGAATTTAGCTTTTGGTAACGGCTGTGGCTTTCTCTTAACAAGATTGTTTGCTTATTATCTGCATGGCTGCAACCTAACGCAATTTAATCACTGTGGCGGGCAGTGGGAATTAACGCAGAAAAACACAGAGCTCGGTGAATTATACATATGAAGCATGGAGACACATTTATAGTTTGTTTGGTGTTTGTCTGGATGCTTTCTGTTTGGAATATGAAGTGTGTGTGTGTGTGGGTGTGGGTGTGGGTGTGTGTGCGTGCATGTGTGTCTTTGTACTCTACAGTAGATGTAAACAATGAATATCATAAGGCTGAAAGGGAGGAGGCGATTCAACAGTACTGCAGTGTTTGAAGTAACTAAGAAAAGGTTGTCTTATGTTTCATGGACTTGTAGTGCTGCACAAAAACAGTGGCGGCGAATAAAAGAACGAACTGTCATGATTCATGGTTCATCTTTTTCTATTCCGCGTGTGAAATGGCTTGTCTTGAACAGTTGTTTTCATCCCAAGAAAAGAACAATAGCGTTTCAAGAAAGAAGGGTGTACATATAGAGATAATACATGGATATCCCTGTTTTTTTCAGCGCTATTGCTTTCTATCGATTTTCCTTCCTATAGATAAATAGTCATTTAATCTATGTGTGTTTTACAGTGAAATCAAGTATAAGCATGACTTTCTCCAGGGATAGCTCCAGGTTAGGCTGCGTCATCAGGGATTAAACCCAGTAACTCTTGGCCTGAAGTCAAACAACCCGAGCCACCCTATACCTCCGTCTCCTTATTGGACTCCAATCACTCTGTCCTAATTCAATAGTCTCTGCCTCTTTTGTCTCTCCGCACTTTTAGCTTGGATGATCGTCGTTGCTGTGGTTTCGGTTGTCGTAGTAATGACTGCTCCCCTGCCCCTCTGTGCTGAGGGGGGTTGAATGTGGGCTTGTTTGTGTGCTCCAAAAGATGAAGGAATCGCTTACACCACATCTTTTCTACATTCTCCTACAGCTCGTATTCTCCTGGCATTGCCCACCCTCTCATTTCTATAGCTGCCTCTCTTTCTATCTCATCATCATATTTTTTCTTCTTCACTATCTTGTGTGCTGCTGTCCCTCCGTCCCCTCTCTCTCACTTCCTGCCTCGTAGCCAATAGGCACCGCCTAATGGAACCGGGCTCGAAGTCAATTTTTGTCGTCGTTGTCGTTAGAAAGCAGCCGCCCACGTCATCAATGAAATGGGCACATTCAGAGCGAATCGCTTTGGAAAAGTTGACTTTAGCACTGTATCTCTCGTAATCTTAAGGATTTTTTTTGTAATTGCTACACTTAGCTTACATAGCCCATTGAGATCTCTGTCTGTCAGGCAAATGTGCACACAAACACACACAGAAGTTATGTACATATATATTGTTAAGTAAACACAAGTAGTTATTCTAATCTTCTTTTCTCTCTCTCTTTTCTCCCCCGTGGTGCCATAAACTCTCTGGATGGGTCCATATATAAAGGTAAGAACTCCTCATTTTGTATGCATGGCGTCAGTGCAATGGGATAAGTCCTCCCTGGATAATTACTTTATGTAGGATGGGGGGGGGGAAGTAATTAGCAAAGGTCTCAAGTCAGGCAAGTAAGCAAAACACGCTTGTGGCGAGGGTGAAAGGAAATTAAGTAATACTTTCAAAGTAAAGTAGCACTTAAAAAAACACTGCTTGCTGCCCTCGTGTAGAGATGGTGGATCAAATGTTATTTGACTTAGTACAGTACAGCATGTACAGCATGGGTAATGTTGTACATTACAGTGTTGTTGGGATTTCTGTTCATCATATTCACCGGCCTACAAACGAAATCGGTCTACTCGGTAACCGGTGTGCATAATAAAGTGATCCAGCATCCTGAATGTCATGTATGGGTTATAAAGAGTATTAAAAAAACATCATGAGTCTTTTACCTAAAGCAAATATGCCATACCAACTGATGCAGGAGTAATACGATTAGGAGAAACTCTATTAATCCCTAAACAAAATTAAACTGAATGCAAACGATACAAGTGGAATAACACAATGGAATAATTAGAAATTGTGAAAAATTGGACGGTAGCATATACATAATTTCTGGGAAGAGGGCTTTCTTGTTAGACTAATGCAATTTGGCAGCTGTATCGGAAACGATTATTCTGTATTAATTCCTTTGTTTTTTTTTGCTTCGATTCTCATCCAAATTCTAAATCTTATTGCCAGCCAAACCTTCATGTTGTAAAGCACGAAATCCATTCAATATAATTTTTTCATCTCAGAGTAATCCTCTGTTGCCCAAACACTTTCAAATAACTTTTCTCGTACCCCGTGGCTGTGGAGCACTCCAGGAGAGTAGCCCTTCATTCTGCTTTCTAGTTGATTCCACTCATTGCATTGAAAAGCAGATTGCTTGGCCTGTCAAGGGAGCCCCCCCCCGCCCCCTGCTCCCTCTATCTGTCAGCGCCGTCTCGCCCAGCCCATCCAACCTTATTGATTGCATAAATATTTCGATCGGCCTTATATTTATTCCTTTCTTTCAGGAAGAGCAAAACAAAAATGAAGGAACAAAAAGAAAAACCCGAACTCCCCGCGCGCATTTCGCCAAAACTTTAATCCAAATCAATCGAGACAGTCCATAAACAATAATGCATCCTGTTTGACAAGCGTCCTCTCTCTTAAGCCTTTAACTTGTATTCCTCGTGGCGTATTGATGAAAGAGCGTGCCGTGCCGAGTTCGGCTCACCCACAGCAATTACAGAAGAGCGAGTAGTGATCCTTCACATTTCTGCCTTGTTGGTCTAATAAGAACAGTGTCGGTGTACTCAACCAAACTTCCAATATTGGCTATCTAATGTCATTCTCTTTGTTCTACCCACACACACAAAGACACAAAACCACACACACACATATGTATGTGTGTGTGTGCGCTCACTGTGGACTCATTCCCCCTCTTCTCGCCTCTTCTTGGCTTGCCTCTCCTCTCAAGATCTTTAATTCTCCCTTTCCTTATCTTTCTTTTCTACTCTCCTGCCATCTCATCTCATCTCCTCCCCAGTCCTCTTCTCTCCCTGCCTCCCCTCTCCTCTCCTTTCCTCTCCCAAACTCATCCCTGTACCTCTCCTCTCCCATCATCTCCTCTCTTCCCCTCTTCCTGCCTCTCCTCTCGTCTCCTCTCCACCTGGATCTTAATATATTCATATATTCTGCTCTTCCCGGTCCTCTTTTTTTCTCCCTAGTATCTCCCCTTGCATCATCTTCTTTATCCTGCTCCTCTTCCATCCGGCTCCTCCCCGCCTCTCGCTGACCCTCCCCGCCCTGCCCTCTCCTCAACCTCTCCTCTGCCCACCGCCTCCTCCCTCCCCTCTTTACCTACCATCGTCCTGCCCTCCCCTCAACCTCTCCCCACCCTACCGCCTCCTCCCTCCCCTCTGTACCTCTCTCCTCTCTCCAGCCTCTCCTCAACCTCTCCCCACCCTGCCGCCTCCACTCTCCCCTCTGAACCTCTCCTCACCCGCCTCCTCTCTCTCACCCTCCTGCGCCTCTCCTCGCCCCCTGCCCTCGACTACCCCTGCTCCGCTCCGCTCCTCTCCTCTTCCGGCCTCTCGTTGCACAAGCCGGCCAGTAACGAAGAGCTTGTTGAGCACAAGAGCCTGTTGAACACCCCAGCCCCCGGTGGAGAGCCCTGACTCTGGGCTGCTGCTGTTAACCCTCCAGTGATGTGGGCCTCATCCCAAACCAGCCTGCGTGCCAGGCCTAGTTTTTCCCTGACCCTCTGCTGCACTTTTACATCAACTTATTTGCTCTTCCAGAAACATTGACAAACCCGATTCCAGCGAAAAACTATCCACCAGGGCTCCCGCTGGCTCGGGCGGTTGATTTTAAATCATGTATTTTGAGTGACCTCATTGCTCTTTGCCATTTCCAGAAGCGGCAAGTGGGATCAAGTCAATGGTAAGAAAACAAAAGAGATGAATTAATACATTAGGTAGTCATTAATTCTTTCAAAAAGGAGAAAGCGTGACTTTTAATCCCCGTCTATTTATTCTTCTCCATCTATCCCCAATGGCTTTGGTTTCTACCGGCAACCATGCCAACCAGAATAAATAGCAGAACGCCAGCGTGCTCGCTCTGCGTAAGGCCTTGACATGAACACTAGCTCCTCCATAATCCCCCACTCTGTCTCCTACCTTATGCCGCTAAGGATGGGAGCTGTGGTGCTAGCATCCCGGCCCAATCCCCCCCCTTCCCTTCCTTCCCCACCACCGTCCCCCTCTCCAGGGCCGGCGGTTAAGGCCCTTCTCCACGACGACCAGCCGTACATACAGGAGTCGGTGCACACCGGGCTTCCGGAAAGCCTTCCTCGGCTGAACGGAGCAGGCGGGCGGGGGTTTTAAGATAAGCCCTCCCTTTCCCCCTCTATACTCAGAAGACAGAACTGTGGATCCATCCTCCTACCCCCCCTCCCCCCCAGACATCCCGAGACAATAAGTCAGTCTGGCTCACAGAGGGCGGGAGGGGATGCCGACAGAGAGACAAGACACAGAGGGGGAGAGAGAGAGAGGCCTGAGCTCTTGGGGAAACAGTCGGCGAGGGCCATATGGAATGAATGGCCACTCTAATGACCATGCCTGCTTATCACCGACGTGATTACCGGCTATTCCCCCGGTTTTATCGCCAGTGCTAAACCTCATGGGCGATTTAACAGCTTGCGTGATGCGGACACAGAGCACAGGAAACAAAGTCTGGCTGAAAAAGCCGCGGGAAGGTCAGGGAGGGCGTGGTGTGATGCAGGCGTAAACGGAGAGCAGTGTGTTCTTTTCTGTTATTTATCTATTAATTTACTTATTCATTTCTTGTTTGTAACTGTGGCCACCGAGCCCCGTGCGCGTGCTGGCCCCCGTGCGCGCCTGGCTTTCCCCTTCTTTTTTTTATGTACTCGGAGGCGACCACTTACGGTCGCAGTCTGCGACTAACGCCGGAATTATTCATGACTGTGGCGCCGGCGTGGCAACGGTTGGAGGGGGAGAAAATGAAGCGCAGATGACTTCCTTCAGACGTATTTTTTCTCTGGTACTTCCGCTGCGGCGACCTCCAGGGGCATGAATGGGGACGAGTTGGAGGGGGGGTGTTGGGGTTTTACTGACTGGATGTGAGCTTGACCTGAAACGCTCCGAGTGTACAGAGGCATCAAAGGCTGCTGGAGAGGGAGTAAGAGAGGAGTTAATCAGTTGCACTGCAATCCTCCGCCGATGTGACTTAAGAATGAGATGTACGAGGCACAAGGAGGTGGAGCAGTCCTGAGCGGTTGAACGGAAGGTTGCTGGTTCGATCCCCGGCTCTGCCTAGCTAAAGTGTCGAGGTTTCCCTTAGCGAGACACCTCACCCTAACTGCTCCTCAAACGATCTGGCTGTCGCCTTGCTTTGTTGACACCGCCGTCGGTGTGTGAATACGTGTATGGATGGGTGAATGTCAACCAACAATGTCAAGCACTTTGAGTGGCCACTGGTTAGAAAAGCGCTACATAAATGCAGTCTATTCACCGTTTCCAACAGCTCTTTCTGTCCTCCCAGCCACCGGGAACGGCGGTGGCATCGTGACTGACTGCCATAGCTTCCCGCTTCCCCTGCATGTATTCACAGTCTCAAGGGATGTCATTATCAATAATTAAGATATGGCAGACAAGGCTGCATCTGTTGCCAAAAGGCTGACGGGAGCACACAGCGACACACACAACGGCTTCACGCGTCAAATTACTCACTCATGCACATGTGTGTGTGTGTGTGTGTGTGTGTGTGTGTGTGTGTGTGTGTGTGTGTGTGTGTGTGTGTGTGTGTGTGTGTGTGTGTGTGTGTGTGTGTGTGTGTGTGTGTGTGTGTGTGTGCGCAGCGGGTTGGGTGGTCTGGGGGGTGGCCTCCACATCTCTTCCCGTTGTTCATTAACCTTTCCAGGCTAAGACTCTCAAGGCAGCGGGATACGTGTGGCAAATAATGAGGCGGATTTGGGCTGAGGGTTGACGTGCTAAAGTACTAAAGTAATTAATGTTTGTTTGCCAGCGCTCACATCTCTATAAGAACCAGCGGCGCACGTAATCCCCACCTCGGGTCCCTGCACGAGCCGCCCGCGGATCAAGCAATATGGCTGACATTTGAATGCGGTTGTGGTCCGTGTGGCGGGTGTCCTGTAGACCAAGCTCCGCTGGGTTATTTGTGTCAAAGTGGCTGTTGCTCCTTCCCTGCGGTGTATCATTGTTATTAACAGACAGCGGTCTTGGGTCTTGAAAGGCACCGGGCTTACAGCAGCTGGGCCACATCGTTTTTGGTATTTTAGTGCAGGTCAGTGGCCCGGTAATGGACGACGTATAATACGTTCTCCTGACAGGATTGCACAGAGCTGTTTTGGATAGTGCATGGCTTGTCCTCACCAGGTAGGAAATGAGTGCTCAAAGAAGCAATTTCTCTCCGAGCTCAAAGGTGCAAATGTGTGGATTTTTTGGAACTGTTTGGTGCCTTGACCTTCCGTACCTTTTCATTCGCAAAGATTGCATTCGTGGCTAAGATTGCATTTTAGTCTTTTCGTTTTCTTACTTCAATGCCCACCACTTTTCCAATTCTATAAGCGTCCTCACGAAACCCCCCCACACCAAGCATCGTTAGCCTTTCTCGTAGAAAGGGCTAATTAATTATGGGCCAGGAACGAAGCCAAGGAGCCACTGTATCAATGATTAAGCAGCATTAAAAGATTAAACTGATATAATGTGTGGTCGCTTTCCTTTCTCTATCGGCCGGTAGAAGTGGGGAGCAATTACGGCATGGCCCTCTGACCGCTCGGCCGAAATGAAAGGAATTCATCCCCGCTCCGCCTTCTCTCCCAGCATTCAAACCGACGCTGCGGCCATTCTCCCCCGAAAAGGTCACCGGTCTGACCTTGGTTATGGCATCCCTCATAATTACCGCGCCAACCTTTTCTAGACCCAACCCCCCCCTTTGTGTTCTATAATTGATATTCTATATTTTGCTTGTCTAGCGGGCGACAAGGCAACGGGCGGCGATGAATACCTTGGCCTCCGTGCAGAGTGACATTTCTTTTCATGCTGCCGTATAAGGGAACGATAATAACGCTCCAGTGAAATATGAAGTTTTAAATATCGTCGGGCGTTAATGACGGCTCTTTTCCGAGGTGGCCTTTCAGATCAAAGTAATGTTTTGTTTCCAGGTCACATCTGTCCAGAGCAACAGTGTGAAGAATACCAAGTGACAAACGCTTCATCGAGATTGCAGTCTGTCTGGAAAAGAAGCGGCCAGCTCCATCGGTCCGTTAATGAGCCGGATGAAAGAATCGTTAGGGACGACAATGAAAATGTTTCCATATTTTGAAGAAGAAAAAAACCCAACCCTGCTAACAAGGGCTTTTATAAGCCAGGCTCTAGTTTGTAGGGCGGCCCCCCCCTAATAGTCGACAAATCATTAGTCGATCACAAGAAGCTTAGTCGACCGAGTTTTCATTAGTCACTCAGGGTGCTTTCCCCCCTGAGCGGTTTGGGCCGTTTTTAATGAACCCTGGAGCCTTCCAGGTATTTCTGGCGCGTTCCGAACCACTTTTTTCGAACGGCCGACATAGTGCGTGTGCTTCTACATTTCTTATTTCAAAGACTCATTATTGAGGTTTTGTATATTTTATAGTACACTCTCAGCCTTGGAATTCAAATCATTTCATGATAAACCAAAAAAAGAATCGTACTTCAAAATAAGACGATTGGTCGCCTATTGGCTTGAAATTAAGACTAACTATAGTCGGGGGCGAGGCTGGTTGTTTGGAAGCTGGGATTCATTGCGTCTTGTGTTCCTTTTTTGGCAGCTCAAGGCCGCAAAGTTATGGGCAGAGCGAGGGAAGTACGTCTATACTTAGCAGGTACAGAAGGGCTACAAAACCTGGGCTGAAATGGCACATCAGTCAGCCGGAGGAAGCCTATTGATTGGAGGACCTTCTGGCAGAGATTTATGTCCACTATCTTTCCTCCATTTGAAGGGAAGGGTGTCAGGGAGTGACAGAGTTATGTGTACATGCCATCCACTTGATTGGTGACCCCATGTTCGGTTGGGCCCCTCCCCAACCTCCCTGTTCTGTCCGCAAACACATATAGCCAACATTAACGTAGTGTAATGTAGCGTAGTGTGTAAATGTAACTGTAGTATACTGTATATAAAAAAATATACACATATACTGTTTATATGAATTTCAGGTTCATCAAGAGAGGATCTCAGACTAGTCGTGTTGATTTATTTTGAAGATAAGACCCTGATGAATATAATATCCTTCTCAGCTGTGGTCGTGGCTGGGGGGACCAGCTCTCCCGTTGCCATCACCTTGATTAAATCCTGCATCTTTAAAGAGGCTCTGGTGCCATCCTGATGCTGAGGTACAGAACCAAATAAAAGGTTGCCATTTTTCAGCCATGATTGCTCTATTGAAGCTGGCAGCGTTGACCGTTGGCGGCAGACTCTTTTTCATTTTTTTCATGCCTGCTCCACTAAATTAGATCCAAAGAGAGGAAATAAAGCAGGTCTGCATATTTGGTTTCAGCCTGTGCGTTTGTGCACGAGTGCCGATGTGTGGAGTGTGTGGTGTGTGTTCCGTGCGCACATATTTTTGTGCAGCCACTCCCTTTGTCAATCCCTCAGCGCCCCGTAAATAAATCAGGCGAATGAATCCCTATAAATGTTTCTTGTCATTGTGGTAATCAAGCATTCTTTCCCGTAAACACTGGAAACGACATGCCGGCATGAGTATGTTTTCCTTTTTTTCTGCCCCCTTTCCCCTCATATTAATTCCCCAAGGCCTGAGCATGGCAGTCCGTCTTGGTGGTGGGGACGGTGGTGGTGGAGGTGGTGGCCGTGGTGGTGGTCGTGGTGGTGGTGGTGGTGGAGGGGGGAGGGTATGGCGAAGGGGGCTGGGTGAGGAGAGCTATCTAGGGCTCTGATGCATTTTGTGTTGGGCTCCCTGCAATCCAGTCTGCTGATGGAGAGGTCTGATAAGTGAATCGGCTCTCTCTGGTCCAGGCAGTGGCGGTGGTGGGAGCGACTGCTTCACTCTCTTCGTGCTCTGGATTGCTTTGCCCAAAGCCTTGGAGGGACTTTGTTTATGAAGGCATTCGGTATACTTTGTTGGTGTGGGGGTGGACGTTTTATTCTGATTCATCAGTCTTACTCCATCTAATCTCGGGAGTTGTTGTGTCTTTCGCTTCCCTTATTTTTCCGCAAATCTGATGGGAGACACATTCGCCTCGTGGAGGAAGTTTCATCGCTGGCGGTGAAGTTGATATTGGTGCTGCAGCACGAGCCATGGCCATTGTCCGATCTGCGCTATTCCTTAGGAATGGCATCAGCTTATCCTTGAAGGATCGCACACATCGGACAATCCATCTGTCTTTAACGTCTGCCTCAATCACCATACTGCTTCATGTTCCCCAAATTGCTTTTATTGCTCAACTACGAGTGATTAAAACTCGATAGCAGCGCTAAGGTGCATTGGCAGCCAGAGTTTTTTTCCCTGTACCTTTTACCAGCCTCTATTCATCTTCCAGTGGTTGATAGGAAAAAGCAACCGTGAAGAACGAAACAAAATTAAGAAGGTGACATTTTATTTTTAATGCGAATGTCGATGAATGTGATATTGAAGTTTAATTGAAGAGGTTCGTTAGGCAGGTACAAACAACGCAGAGCTTGGTGATTACGTTTAATCTCAATACGGGTCTAGTCAATATGCAGGTACAGTTTTCCATGTGTGACGATGTGAATGTGCTGTGTAAGCCGTACGCAACGGACGGATCACACATTCCAACAAACACCATTTCCCAGTCCGGTCAGATTGTTTTCCCCTCGGTTTGAACTTGGCATGGTGTGTGACGAGCGCACATGACCTCAACCAAAACGTACAATCATCCACGCGCATGGCCGTTTTAACCAAACGTTTACCTAACGCAATCCGGTGGAATCACCAGCCAGAAACAACCAGAAATGGCTTACTGAGGATGAAAACACAGAAGCCAGCACTGCACTACTGGTGAAAACATGACGCACAGTAAATCTATTAAATACTGCACTTCACATTTTGGCAGGACCAGCGGGTTCTACACAGCTGGTCTCTGGTTTGAATGGTGTCCTGGAAAGCAGCCGCACGTCGCGTTTGTTTGTGTTTTCCTCTCCTCCCCCCTTTGAGTCTGCGGGCCCATGACTAAGCCCCCGATGTCACGCCGCATATACCTTTATCCGTCCAATCACACGTGTGCACTTCAGAGTTTAAGCCAATTAGCAGGGGTGATGGCCACGCCGCTGCAGTCGCCCCGCTGTCATTAGCGGCGGTCAAAGTCAATATGCAGAGGTGTGATACGAGGGCCCGGTGCTGGCTGCTGTTTGGTCACAGCACACACACACGCACACACACAGACACACACAAAAAGAGCCCTGGTGTCTGATTGAGTGTCGATGGTGGCACGGCAGATTGATTTGTCATCACTGCATGCAGAGAGGTGACGTGTGTGTGTGTGTGTGTGTGTGTGTGTGTGTGTGTGTGTGTGTGTGTGTGTGTGTGTGTGTGTGTGTGTGTGTGTGTGTGTGTGTGTGTGTGTGTGTGTGTGTGTGTGTGTGTGTGTGTGTACACACACACACACATGTCACAGAGTGGATAGCATGCACGCATATCTACACAGACTAGTTTAGAGCAAATACATGTGCACACACACACACACTGTGGAAAGTGTGGAAAGCATAGGCATTTGCACACAAACACACGCAGATACACACACACATTCACACACAAACACACACACACACACACACACACACACACACACACACACACACACACACACACACACACACACACACACACACACACACACACACACACACACACACACACACAGCACACAGCGCGCCTCCCTTACCTTGATTAGGCTGAGTTTGTGATCTGGGGTCTTAATGAGAACTGAAAGAGAGTCAAATAAATCCAATAAGAAAAACCAGGCAGGCATCTTAAACTAGGTTGCCTCTATTTCTCTCCCAATTTTCCTCTGCTCTTCCCTCCATTTTGACTAATGTAATTTATGCAAAGGGAAATTATAAATAGCATATCAATACACAGTACACACAACTCTATCCAGGCCGGAACATGTTAAAACTTACTCTCCCGGCTCTGTCCAGAGTGACAGTAGGCAGAGTTAATACATATCAATACCACCACAGTCTTCCAGGCCGGAACATGTAAAACCTCTCCCGGCTGTCAGAGTAAGTAGGCCGGGGCGAGACGCGTGAGAGTGAGTGTGAGCGTGAGAGTGAGTGAGTGTGTGTATGTGTGTGTGAGTGTGCATGCCTGCGTGAGATTATACATAGAAACTATGAAGATGCAGAGTGTAAACACAGCAACTCATAGACTGCACAGTGTGCAGCTGTGCCCCTTTTGATTGAAGCCATGAGCGTGTGTGTGTGTGTGTGTGTGTGTGTGTGTGTGTGTGTGTGTGTGTGTGTGTGTGTGTGTGTGTGTGTGTGTGTGTGTGTGTGTGTGTGTGTGTGTGTGTGTGTGTGTGTGTGTGGGTTTATGAGTATGGGAAGAAGAGAGAACTACAGTTCTCTGGAGGATGCGTCCTCAAAGAAAACAAGCAGTGGTGTGAATTTAATCCCTAACTACCTCTTGAGGAGCTTGGGCCCCAGAGTGCGTAGGAGGAGGAGGATGAGGAGGAGGATGAGGAGGAGGAGGAGGAGGAGGGGAGCCCCTCTGCGTCTCCTGCAGCACGTCTGTGGTCGGACTTACAGGAGTCTTTCTTAATATAAACGTCACAGTTCATGCCGGTCTACTATTTCCCGTTTATTTAAAGTCGGGTAGTATGGGGGGATCATGAACACTGGAGACATGGCGCTTCTTTGATTGTCCGGAAAGGTGTTGCGTTGTAAACGTTCTCCCCTCTCTCTCTCTCTCTCTCTCTCTCTCTCTCTCTCTCTCTCTCTCTCTCTCTCTCTCTCTCTCTCTCTCTCTCTCTCTCTCTCTCTCTCTCTCTCTCTCTCTCTCTCTCTCTCTCTCTCTCTCTCTCTCTCTCTCTCTCTCCAGCACCACCACCCACCTGACTACATACTTACCTATACTCCACAATACACCCACACACGTATTTTTCCCTGCTTTACTACAAAACCTCTCCGCCAGGGACCAGGGGGTTGTTGGGACCGCCCCTCACTCGCTCTCTCTCTCGGCCCGTCTGACCCTCTCTCGCTCATTCCTCCCCTCCTGCTGATGCTCCTCCTCCTCAGCCAGCTGGTGGTGTTCTGCTAGTTGACCTGCGGCCTCAGCCTCCCTCCTTATATCTGGACTCACAGATAAATCCCTGCTGTTGACTACAGGTTGGTCACTCCGTCTGTATTCGTGCATCACACGAGGACATTAAACACACTCAATCACTCACTCACTCAGATACATACAATTGTATGCTGGCTAGTATTGTGTCAATCACAATGAAAAACTGCCCATTTTTCTTTACTTCTGGGGTTTAGACCTTCCTGTGCACTTTTGCCCCAACTTTCCGGGACCAGGCACTCGGGGCTTAGAATAGTGCAGGCTATCCATGGAAAGAGTAAAGAGACGAAACAGCCAAGGAAAGCGCCACGGTGTGGCACATGTCCACTGTTTACCAAGCTGCGGCCATACTCCCCGTCCACGCTCCGTATTTAAACGTACTGTAAGCAAGTGTTTGAGCCTGCTCCGGGAATACAGCGCTGGAGACACAGCTCTCTCTCTCTCTCTCTCTCTCTCTCTCTCTCTCTCTCTCTCTCTCTCTCTCTCTCTCTCTCTCTCTCTCTCTCTCTCTCTCTCTCTCTCTCTCTCTCTCTCTCTCTCTCTCTCTCTCTCTCTCTCTCTCTCTCTCGGCTAGGGATTGTTGCTGCGGTTTGGGGAAAATAATAAACGTGACCCATGCTCACGCATCCCAGACAGAGCGGAGTGCGGCGCACTTGCTAGCGAGGATCATCCATTGTTTTGCGCGGTGTCAACCTATGCCGTTCGCTTACCGGCGGCTCGTTGATTTTGTTTGTTTTATTGCCCACGAAGCGACGCAGTGCGGCTGCGAAGTTGAAGACGGTTGACGACACGGTGAACTTTTTGTCTAATTTACCGCTTTATTTTCATAAATTCAACAAAAGCGGTGCCAAACTAAAGCCATGCAACCGCGCAAGGCTAACATATTCCGTTTCGCATTGTCTCTGTAAAGGCAGCCTGGAGAATGTATAAGGCATATTTGTCTTTATGTCCAGATGTGTAGCCTCACTCCAACTCATAAGAAGGCATAATTGTGGTGGGCCCCGGCTGGACCATCTCATGGTGGAGCAGCAGACTGCTTTTTAATTTAAGTGGAGGGAAGGCCTGGCGGATAGAAAATCATCATGCGTTTTATAGTGGGGGGAAACACAGCAGCATTTATATAAATGAGATTTGCAGAAGCGGGTGATTAAAAGCGGTAAGGGCACGTTATTTAGTCTGGGAATCAAAATAAGGATATTAGAATCCAAAAGGAAATAGAAACAGCAAATTAGTGTGTTTGTTGGTAGTTGAGAGCGGTGGCGAATGAGCACGAGTTAGCGAGCGAGCTGTAGTTAGCGTTTCACGGCTGCTGGATAGCTACTGATTAAGGGACAGGGGGGAAGGGGTCCTTTGGGTATGGGTCAAATACCACTGGGAAATATGAGTCCTGACACTTTTTCCAATCCGCCACTTTGCCTGTGTACTGCAACACAATGTTTCTTCTTGATTAAAGTTTCAAGTCTGCATTTGGAAATGGCAATCTCTAAGCTAATGAATCGAAAGAAAACCTATGTTCCCGAATTAGCATTTTCTTTATAATTGACTGCTCCATAATGGAAAGCATTTAAATCATAATTGCAAAAACAGAGGTATACACACACGCCTGACACACACACTATGCAAAGGAATAGCTGATATCAATGCTATCTCAAATACAGGTCATCCAAGCATGAATAGAGCAAGAGTCATGTGAATGTTAATAGCCACTCATAGGGTTGTGTGTGTGTTTGCGTGTGTGTGTGTGTGTCTGTGTCTGTGTCTGTGTGTGTGTGTGTGTGTGGGTGTGTGTGTTGTGTGTGTGTGTGTGTGTGTGTGTGTGTGTGTGTGTGTGTGTGTGTGTGTGTGTGTGTGTGTGTGTGTGTGTGTGTGTGTGTGTGTGTGTGTGTGTGTGTGTGTGTGTTTGCTGCCCCGGTCTGCTATGCGATTGTGTACAGGCAGACTGGGGCTCCTTCAGTTGATGCCAGCGCTGATGAATGAGTGCATGGGAACGGTTCTTGTCATTGCTGGATGACTGAAGCTATTCTACCCCATCCCCCCCCTCCACTGCCAACCCCCAAAATCCCCTCACCCAGACACACACACACACACACACACATTCTATCGCTCACTCACTCACTCATTCATTGACTCACTCTCTCACTCACACAAACACTCATTCACTTACTCTCTCAGGCATAAACACACATTTCCCCCCCCACACATACACACACGCGTGTGTTTCCAGCTTCGCTCCACCAATGCTAAGATCAAGCCACAGATGGCGTGCACAGAGCAGTGCATCGGCATGTGGGATGCTCCAGTCCAGTTGGTGTGTGTGTTCCTGTGCTTCTGTGAGTGTGTGTGTGTGTGTGTGTGTGTGTTTATTCTAGTAGTTGTGTGTTGCTGTGTGTGTGTTTATTTGTGTGTGTCTGTGTGTGTGTGTGTGGATGTGTGTGTTCCTGTTCTTGTGTGTTTCTGTGTGTGTGTGTGTATGTGTGTATGTGAATGTGTGTGTTCCTGTTATTGTGTGAGTGTGTGTCTGTGTGTGTGTGTATGTATTCCTGTGCACGTCGGTTTCTGTCTGTGTGTGTGTATATGTGTGAGAATGTCTGTGTGTGTTTATTTTTCTCCCGTTTTCCGTTTTCACTGTGTATGGAATCTGTCAGCTCAGAACAAATGGTGGCATTTCGTAGGGGGGGGGGGGGGGGGGGGGGGGGGGGGGTCTGGCGACTTGCCAGGCGGCCTTGTAATAAACAACGGCGAGGGATGGGTTTTAGAGGGCAGAGACGGGACACTGGGTCCACTGGCCACAACAATGTCTAGTAACTACCCCCCCTCTCCACCACACACACACCCTACTCTCCCGGCTGCACTGGTGTCTGTGTTGTGTCTACTGTGTCGGTTATAAAGGGACAATAAAGCCTCCATTAGTGGGCCCTTGTTTGTGTCTTTTCCCGGCTCCACCGAGGAGTGATTTACTGTTAATTGTTATCCCAGTCTATTTAATTCCAGGAACTGGAGCGCTCCGTGGTTTTCTCCCCACCACTCTTGTCTTTGCGATAAAGATGAATTGCGTCGAGTTTGAACCGTAGCACTCGCTTCCCTGTGAGTCGTCTGCGTGAAGGAACGGGTTGACCCTTTGCTTTATATTGAGAACAGCCGTCCCTGTTGAATTCCTTCTGTGTATTTTGGTGTTTGAGGTTTGAGCGGTGTGGACCCACATCTGAGCTTCCGCGTCAACTCAGCCCCCCCTCACTTTTCAATCCTGCTTGGAATTGACCGGAAAATTGCAGGTTTTCCAATGTGTCCACTGGAATGTGGGCGGTGGACGCCCCTGTTTGTTTTGGTTGTGTGTTGTGAGGACGGCGAGCGGCTCTGTGACTCGGTACCTCAAGAAAAACCAAAGGCAAACAACTCAGTAGTGGAGGAACAACGACTGTGGCCCCAGAGGGACCAAAGAAAATAAATACCAAAAATAAATATAGAAAAAGAAGTGAGCTTTCTAGAGCTGGTTGAATCGAGCGCTTTAACAGAAAATGGGGGAAGCGGGGGGGGCGGGGGGGGGGGGGGTAGTGTGTGTGTGTGTGTGTGTGTGTGTGTGTGTGTGTGTGTGTGTGTGTGTGTGTGTGTGTGTGAGAGTGTTTATAACAGTGGTTTCCAACCTGGGGGTTGGGACCCACTTGGGGTCCCCTGAAATGTGTATGGGGTGGCAGGATTGCCATAGATATATCTAGTAGCCATAGATATTTGAACCATTTTAAAAAAACATTTTTAGAAAAGGATAGACGTCCTGTGAATGTGGACTGCCTTGCCTCAAGACTCATAGCCTCGGACCAACAACTAGTGTGCCTTAGAGCGATGTCATTATGTTCACCGGGACATTGGTATGACAGGGTATCACCAGGACATTATTATTGATTATATTTGTGTGTATATATCAACATCAACGGTTGTTCATTGGGTTAAAATTTTGTTTGGAAACATATGCACAAAAGTTGGGCTTCCAAACACTTTAATAGCTAGAAATGGGGCTACAGGACAAAGACCACTGTCGGAGGGGAATAGGGTGAAACGAGCTGCAGGAGACTGAGGGAAGGTGGCCAAGAAAGATCTCGCCACAATAACTGTGTTCATGTCTGCCTCAAAACCCCAGTCCAGCCTGCACCCCCACCACCGTCATCCCCACCTCCTCTACACATCCATCTATCATCTCAGACAGGGCGAGGGGGGGGGGGGGGTCCACACAGGGGACGCGGTGGTTAGGCTCACCAGGGTCAGGCGCCCCCCGGTCACCCACATGCCAAACCCTGGCAGGCAGTCATCGTCTGACCCCCATCCCGTACCTCAGCACCACCACCACCACCACCACCCCCACAGCTCTTCGCCAGGGCGGTGGTTTTCCGCCTCTGGCCAGAGGCCTGCTGCTCTGCGCAGGTTGATTTATGGGTCTGTGTTTGGGATGGGTGGAGGTGGGCCAGCACCAACCTTTTCCCCTTTTCACTGGATGGCGGCGGTGAGGAGGTGTTTTTTTTTATGGTTAAAACCAGGGGAACTGAGTGAGAAGAAAAAGTCAGTGTGTCTTGGTTCGCCTCTGTGTTTACCTTGTTTATTGTTCCTGCTCCACCTGTCCATCAGACGTCCGTAGACCTGTCTTCTTACAGATCCTGCCAATCACATCTGCAATCACTTCCTTCCCCTCGCTGGAGCTGCCCGGCCAATCTCCCCATCGGCACCTCAGTCCCCCCCGTTTCCCCTCCCCCATCATAAACCAGTGTCCCTTCCTTTGTCCCCTTGTCGGATCTTCATGTTTCTTAATTTTGTTCTTGCTCTGTAGTTGTTAGTGTTTTTCGATGATTAAGTAGACTGGGTAGCCCCGCCCATTCTGCCGGCGAATTGAGTTCGCCCTGCACAAGGGTCTGGGGAAGAGCAATCCGTTTCTTTCTATTTTCGATACGGTTTTGCGGGAGCCACCATCACCAAGCTGGCTTTTCCCCCTGTCGCGCTATTGGCTGGTTTAACCCAATGACAACAGGGAAGCGACGGCAAGCAGCCAATCGCGTACGGAGTCATTTGAACTAGGCCCATTGATCACGCCTCTTGTGCTGAAGAAAATGACAGAAGCCTCCCCAGACCAACGTGCAATCTACGATTGAGCTTGGTCTGGCAATAGCCAGGCTAACGGTTAAGTCGAACTGTGAACTGTCTCTAATTTCCTCCATTGAAAGCCTTTTTTGATACGTTGAGTTCTCTGGTCAGGTCTGCATGTGGATCCCATCTCTTTTGTTCATGCTGACCCCAGCCATTACGGTCCGTGACACGGTGTATTTGTTCTTAGTCCTTCCCGGACAGACTTCTGTTGTATGTACTTTGACGACTCTAATCTCTGCATTGATTCACGGTCTGTGCCGGGAAGACGTAGCGCTTTTAATCTCCCCCTGACTCGGGGGTTTTGTAGCAACCCACTTTTTATTTTTTTGTATTCCTGCAGCGCCAGGGCCCTGACAGCTGTATTAGCCGGAGATAGATTCACTTTATCACTCGCTCCGGCCTACAGTTAAAACACCAGATAATATTTCCTCCCATATAGTTTAGCTGGGTCCTGACTATTCATTATTTATGATCTATTCCAAATTACATTATCTTTCACCGGGCTTCAATTACACCCTTCCCTGAGGCTGGCAAAAATGACTCACAGTCTCTGCAGATGATAAGTGTGTGTGCATGTTTTAGTGTGAGAGAGTTAGAGAGCAAAAGAGAGAGAGAGAAAGAAAGAGTGAGTGAGGGAGCGAAAGAAAGAGTGAGTGAGAGAGCAATAGCGAGAGAGAGAGAGAGAGAGAGAGAAGAGAGAGAGAGAGAGAGCATATCAGATTGAGTATGCACACATGTAGAAATGTTCCCAATTGTAATCCATGATTGATACTTATGCAGTGATCCTATCATTTTATCTATCTCGCTGACTCTTGACTCTCTCTCTCTCTCTCTCTCTCTCTCTCTCTCTCTCTCTCTCTCTCTCTCTCTCTCTCTCTCTCTCTCTCTCTCTCTCTCTCTCTCTCTCTCTCTCTCTCTCTCTCATACTCTTTCTATCTATCTCAACATATAGCTTCCCATCAATGTGTCCACACATTTCTTTTCGTAAACACAGTGGGAGACGTTGATTCAGTTAAATCTAGTATATTATATAAAGACAAATCATAAAGCTTGGGGAGAGGGGGAGCAGAGGGCTCCTGGTTAACATGACATCTAAGTATCTAATTACCTCTGTGGCTTGGAGCCCCATGCCTGCACCACACCAGCCCTCGTTTTCACATGTACCCCGGGACTGTCTGTGCTTTGCCCGCAACGTCCGGCCGTCTGTCTCCTCTCTCTCTCTCTCTCTCTCTCTCGCTCTCTCTCTCTCTCTCGCTCTCTCTCGCTCTCGCTCTCGCTCTCGCTCTCTCTCCAGAGAGAGAGTAACACATCTTATGTGACGCGGTATGCAGTGACTCTCTGGGACTTTAGATAACAGCCTCCAAATGGCAAGGAAACGGGTGCTGTGAAAAGCTACAGGACATCACGTAACCAACCCCTTAAGTTGTAAAATACAGAGAAGCAAAGCAGAGAAACCAAATGGAATATTATTGAGCTTTTTGAAAAGCAAGTATTTGTATCAAACATCCCACAGAAATATCAGACCAAGCAAATACAGTTTGTAGTGCATGGTGAGAAGTAACTGGCTTGAATAAATAATGTGAGTGTGACGTCCCGAGAACAGAGTAAATATTAATGATTAATGTTTCAAGGGTTCATGTTGTAGATGCAAATGCATTGATATTGGATCTTTGTTTCATACTCGTTCTGAGAAGACCCCCGTTGTGTTAGACTGCGTGGATTTGGAATGGATTAAAGACCATTTATTCTTTCCCTCTTCCCTGCTGCCATGCCGTTATGTGTCTTTCTCAGCCTTTTATCTGCCCAACATTAATAGTAGTAATATTAATAGTGCAATTTATTTTAAGTGTTTTTTGCAAGACATAAAAGGACACTTAAAATAAATCTTAAAACCAACTATGCACCAAATAGGTAAAAGACGTATGTGTGTATGTATACCCATATACGTATACATATATGCATGTAGCCACATAAACATATACGTACACATACAACTCAAAGATTGAGTGGTGTGGTGGATACAAAAGGAAGAAAGCAACATTGACTCTTTAAATCGAATACGAGGTTGGATATTTGCAGAAGGAGGTTCATTAGAGGCGGCTGGATCGCGGGGCATCATTGAGAGCATCCTTTACGTGGTGCTGGGCCGAAGCGATGGGGACTGCCTGTTTAAGAGCGAGAGTTCAACAAAGGGAATCGTTAATACACTGCGAGCTGACAACTTTATGGATGTGCTGGCCAACGTCTTCCCATACAGTCATGCATAATTCACCGGCCTGCCTTGAACTTTTTATTAAGTGGAGAAGAGCGGAGTGCTGTCCATTGTCAACAGGCCCTCCCCAACCCCCCCCCCACCGCCCCGGCCCGGCCCGGCCACTCCTCTTGCTTCCCGGGTTCCCCTTTCTATGCACAGTTTTGTCATGGTAAGTGAGATGGAGGCAGGCAGGATCCCAAAGCGGGAAACTTGACTCCCCCGTGCTCAGGAAACAACTTCCTTTAGGTTTTTTTTTGTGTTTTTTTGTTACCCAAGTCGCCCTGCTGTGGTGAGTGCTGGAGAGAGAGTTGTGCCTCCCCCCTCTCCCCCACTGGCCCTCTACCGCTGACTCACTGCCCATCAGCCAGATACTCTCATGGCCTTTCTATTTCCACCGGCCTGCGGTGGTCCGCCACAGCTAGATCCAGCTGGGATAGCCAATCGGAAACACAAAACCAAGCGAACCTCACCTGTTTTTTTTCTCCCCACCGAGCATCTGACCTTCTCTTTTAGCGGTAACTTATGGAATCCAATGCTTGCGAACATCCATAATGCATCCGTGATATTCGGTAGGCGGTGACCCCGTCATAGTGTATCTCATATCCTCTCAATAACGGAGACGTGGCCATGCCTCCGATGGCGGGGATATGTCGCCGCCGCCGAGCAGACATACCAGAGCCCTTAGTAACCTGTGTGCTCTGCGTTCCGTTTCCCTTCCCTCCTCTGTTAGCTTTGCGCCGCTGAGCCTTGTTTGGCCAACCCCCGTGGCATTTCATGTCTGGGTGGAATGACGTCGTCGTTGGCGCGGGGAAAGGGGGAAGTGTTGGTGGTGGGGGATACAGTCAGCCACCGAGTCCATTAAAGGGAAAGAAGTGGCGTTCTTTTGGATACACTCGCACCTTGGGCGCCGTTGCGAACTTCAGTCTCAATGCTGGGTGGATAAGCCTCCTGGCGGCCTTCAATGGTCTGCTTGTGGATTCAGGCGCATTTAGCCACAGCTAATTGGTCCTTTCTGGAGCAGGAACACCTTTTAAGGTTAATGGTTTTGAGAGGACTTTGGTTTGAGGGTGGTTCCGTTGTCCACTATACTAACTTTACTTCAGGCCATTCCGGTTTTAAAGCTGTCTGCGGAGGCAAAGTTGCCTGAAGTTCCCCTGCCGATATTGTTGTTGTTCCAGCTGGTTATCTAACTCACCACAGGCGCCAATCAGTGATCGTATCGCCGAGTTTCAACCGCGTCAGTGACTGCTAACCACTCAGACCTTCACATCCCTCTCCACCTCTGTGTCATCTTTTCATCATCTCTGGAACGACGACAACAACAACAAAGTATCCCATTTTGTTGAGCCTCTTTCCACCCCAAAAGCTCAACAGCTCCACAAACTTCTTAAGCATTCTTTCAGAACCCCTGCTCTCAAAGGATGTCACAATCCGCAACAAAGAGAGCTTCTGTGAATATTTATCATGTATAGGGGACCTCCCTCCCTCTCCTTATAGCCAATATAGCTCTATTATATCGGGGGAGTGTGGGTGCACGAGGAAGGTGATGGATAGGAGTGCAGAGTTTGCACATTTGCGATAGGAGAAAGAGAGACAGAAGAAGAGAGGAGGGTGTTTTTCTCAGTGTTTTGGGCTCCACGGGACAGCGTTAGCGATGCTTTGGTTCCCACGTAGCGCTAATTTCCGCTGCATTACCGCATCCTGGCATAGATGGGGAGCTTCAGGTTGCAGCCTAAGTGGGCTCCTAACCGTTTTACGCTGGGTCGTAATGCGCGCTTCCAGCCCCTTCCCTGGCACATTAGACGCTCCGGCGTGCGGACGCCAAAACAATAACTTGTTTATGTTGCATGCTTTTATTGTGTGTTGGCAAGGCCCCGGGTATTGTTGTTGTGGCGGCTGGTGTGATTGAGTCCGAGCTCCGGCCCCCCCCGTCTCCGCCCCACGCTGGCCACGGGGCGAGAACGGAGGCGGCTACTGTGTCTGGAAACCATCAATTTTGGTAAAGCGTCGCCGGCGCCGCGGCTCATCTCGCTGCTAGCCTCTGTAAATTTCCAAAAGCACTTAGTGCTCATGCTCTGCCAGCCGCCATGACGGTGCCAAGTGCCACATTTTTGAGGCGCGTTTTGAAGTGCTACCGCGGTATCCATTTTGTTCGACGATTCCAAAGGGGAGTGGGGTTTTAGGTTTTTTGGTGTGTTGTTGGTTCCCCGAAAAGATGACGCGCTTAAAGGCGGACTCGCAGACAAGTGGCTTATTGTGTCAACGGGACGCTCTTGTGTTGTTGTTTCTCTTGGCGGGGAGGAAATCATCTGAACCGTAGAGCTATTTATTCAATGGCGGCTATGGATTCATCCTCCTAATCTATTGAGTTGTTTACTTTGACGCAAGAGATGGTGGCGACGGGTGTACTTGGCCGCACACACACATCCACATGCAAACACGCACACACACAGTTTTGTTCTTTCTTGTTCCGTACTTGGGTCTCGGTGAGTACACGGATGTATTAGTATGTGTGTGTGTGTGTGTATATGTGTGTTCATACTGGCTTAGGGAAGGCAGAGGAGGTGAGGTCGGATGAGGAAATGGATTCCTAGTTCCTGGGGCTGTGTTGGCATGCAACAGTATTAGGTAACAGCAGGGGAGCGCATGAGACTGCCAGGTGCATTAGGGATGCTTTGACGTGTGTGTTCACGTGTGTGTGTGTTGATGCAAGAGAAGGAGGGACAAGGAAAGAGATTGAGAGAGAGACAGAGACAGAGATGAAGATGATGATGATGGACTCAGATACAGAGATAAGAGAGGGATAAAGCGAGGGAGATAAGGAGAGAATGAGAGCATTTGTTTTAGGAGCTTATCAGAGGAGACTGTGATCATGCAGGGAGGTGACAGTGTATGCGGCGAATCCACTTTCCTTTAACAGCCTTGCGTCTCTGCTTGTCTTTGTGTGTTTGTCACGGTGTATGTGTGTGTGCCACTGTGTGTAAGTGTATATGTGTGTGTCACTGTGTGTGTGTGTGTGTGTGTGTGTGTGTGTGTGTGTGTGTGTGTGTGTGTGTGTGTGTGTGTGTGTGTGTGTGTGTGTGTGTGTGTGTGTGTGTGTGTGTGTGTGTGTGTGTGTGTGTGTGTGTGTGTTTTGGCGTTGGACGAGACTCCCTGCAGTGGTGAAGGAACCAGACACTGCATTTTTTTTGAAGTCTCATAAATCCTTGTGCCCATGTTGAGGTTAGCAAATTCAGATCACACCACACACACACACACACAGACACATACACTCACACACACACATACACCCGTACACGTACATGCACAAAGGCACACACACACACACACACACACACACACACACACACACACACACACACACACACACACACACACACACACACACACACACACACACACACACACACACACACACACACACACACACACAAAGACACAAACGTGCACACACAAACCAGCACACATAAATCCACACAAGTAAATGGCCAAAGACACACACACAAAGCCATACACACGTATATGCACAAAAACAAACATGCACGCACGCACGCCAATGCACGCACACACACACACACACACACACACACACACACACACACACACACACACACACACACACACACACACACACACACACACACACACACACACACACACACACACACACACACACACACACACACACACAGGCACACAGGCACGCATACACTTACCAAACACATTCCACATTGTCTGTTGTAAATCATCTTTATGATCCTAACAACAGCCACCCATGCCATCGTTTTATCACCAGTACTGGTCTCCTCTGACCTCCTCATGACAAGAAAATACTTTGGCTCCACTGCACATGCGTGTGCAGTGCGTGTGTGTATTCGTAAGTGCCCAAACCAATGGGCTTGTGTACTCCTGAGTCACCATGATAGGATGAAGGGAAGAGTAACAAGGATGCTGTAATTGCATGCTAATAGAACTCTGCGGTGTGCCACTTTTTTTTTTTGTCCAATCACGAATACAAACTAACGGAAGGATTTAAGAACTTTTTTTTTGCAACCATGAATAGTGAGGAACAAAAAAAACAACATTACATGGTGGTTAAAATTAAGAGTAGATATTTGCATGTCTATTCATAACTCATCAAACTCTTCCTCCTATCCTTTAATCAAGCCGGTAAGAAAAGAATGAGAGAGAGAGGGAGAGAGAGAGAGAGCGCCAGCAAATGGATAAAGTGAGGGTGTGAGAGTGAGAGTGGGATGGTATCAGTGGGGTGTGAGAGGGGCTGTTAAAATGGAGTTGGATTCTAATGATAGTGCTCTGGGGGAGGGGAGGGGAGGGACGGGGACGGGGAGGGGAGGGGGGAACCCAAGGCCGGCCTGTATTGCTCTGGCATAGCAAAGCATGACACAATCACGATGAAAATACAACAGCCAATGAATTATTCAATATTCCTCCCACTTGAGAGTTAAAGTATTAATTTCAGCCTCTTTACGTATTCATATACGGCGACATGAAAGTCAAAGGTGAATCACTTGGCAAAGGTGAGTTGCTTTGCTAAGAAAGATGTTAAATGAAACACAACAATGGTGGTTCAGGTCAGATGTGTGTGTGTGCTCTCGGTTTGTAAGCCTCGCTGTGCAATGGTTTCTTTGTTCTTTAAAAATGAATGTTGCCCTTTCCTATACTGACTTTGTTGATTGTGATTATAATACGTTACATTTTTTTTAGCTGACGCTTTAATCCAAAGCGACTGACAATAAACGCATTCAACTGTGAAGATACAGCACAGAAATTGTCAGATTCATGTGAGTACAGACAATTAATCAAATCAGAAAATTGCATCCCTTTGCAACATTTCAGAAACAAAAGATAAAGAAAGTTTACAGGGTATATATTTACTTTTTCCTGGGCCAAGATGCAGTCTGAACAGAGAGTTTTCAGTAGGTAACGGATGTCGGGGGGAAAGTTTTTCTGCTGTCCTGATCCATCAATGGGAATCTCAATCAGACTCCAGCAGCCACAGTTAGACAGTGCAGGGTGTGGAGGAGTGATGCAACATTGCGGGAGAACCTGGCCGGAGACCAGCCGGGCTGCTGTAGTCTAGAGGTGAGATAACAAGAGCCTGGACCCAACACCTGAGGAGCCTGCTGAGTGAGGGGAACGGATGTATCCTCCTGATGTTGTAGAGCAGGATTCTGCAGGAGCGGGCCTCGGCAGGGATGTTGGCCAGCGAAGGACAGCCGGTCGTCCAGTGCCACGCGGACCCAGGTGCCTTGGCGAGAGACCCGCGGACACCACAGAGTTGTCGATGTTGATGGAGAGGTTGTGTGAGGGAGACGCCTTCGCTGGAAGGCAGAGAGGCTGAGTCTTGCCTGGATTGACATTCAGGTGCTGCGTCAACGTCCAGTGAGACGTGAAGCCTGAGGCACAAGCAAAGTCGTTCATCTGAATGGTCCGGCCGGAAATGTCGGCAGACGCTTAGCGAATTGTCAGGTCGGGGATTTTCATGTTGTTTTTTATCATTTTTGTCGTACTTGTTGTTTGTTTCAACAGCAAGAGCTGGAGAGCTGTTCCTTCTCCCGTGCTGCGTTGTGCATCGGGACTTTTAAGTTTGGCTTCAATGATAATCACTTCAAAGCTGATTCATCGCTACTCCCATTTCTGGAAACATCAATGTTGAACCAAACAGAAGTGTTGACATAGTATCTGCTCAAGTAAATACCCTGTAAATCCTTTGGATAAATAGTGGCCCTGACCAACAGACAGCTTTGTTATGCTCAGACCATGAGAAACGCCTATGTTCCAATCTTCTGGTAGCAATAATAGCAGCGATGGTCTGGACCTCCCACCCATACAGTCAAATCACGTCAGAGCCACCCATGCACTCTCTGCCTCAGCGGTTCCCATTTGAACCCTACGACTCCCTGAGGCTTACTTGTCCTTCCTCATTTCAACCTGTTCCCTCGCGTACCCTTGGCCCCTCCCCATCCGCGAGGCCCTCCGCCTTCCGGAGCCCCTCCCCCTCCGTGAGGCCCTCCCCCTCCCTGAGGCCCTCCCCCTCCGCGAGGCCCTCCCCCTCCCTGAGGCCCTCCCCCTTCTAGAGCCCCTCCCCCTCACAGAGGCCCTCCCCTCCTCCGCCTTCCGGAGCCCCTCCCCTTCTCTGAGGCCCTCCTCCTCCCTGAGCCCCTCCCCTTGCATGAACGAAAAAATCCATAATTCTCTCCAAAGTCCTCATTATTGTATACCACACTCTAATGAACATAATTGTCCAATGACAGACTGGGCCAGGCTGGCAGGCCGAACCCGTCGACCAATAGGATGCCAAGTATGGCCTCCTTCATCCCCTGCACTGCATCATAGTAACCATGCCAAATGGTTCCTGCTCAAGGTTTCTTTTGCCCTTTTTTGTATTTCTTTCCCTCCTCAGCTCCCTCTCCCCGTTTAGCTGGTCGACGAGTCCATGGAGCCGGAGAGCATCACTGCCGTTTAATCAGAGTGATTATCTTACAACTAGTCTCTCAATTATGTATGCCTTCCAGTCACAACCTGGCCGTTTACAAGCTGTGTGGGACAAAAGAGAGTGGAAGAGTGTGTGTGTGTGTGTGTCGTGTGTGTGTGTGTGTGTGTGGTGTGTGTGTGTGTGTGGGGGGGGTGGGGGGTGGGGTGGTGTGTGTGTGTGTGTGTGTGTGTGTGTGTGTGTGTGTGTGTGTGCGTGTGCGTGCGTGTTTTTGTTTGAAAAAGTGTGTGTGTGTGTTTGGGCTGGGCAATTAATCGGATTTCGATTTAAATTTTAGCATTAAACGATCACAAAACGAATATAATCATTTTTTCTGGATACATGTCTGTACTTTATTTTAGATTTTAACTATTTCTTTTTGACCATTTTGTGTATTATTTTATGGCGAAATTTCAAACCCCTCAGTTACAAAGTATTCTTGGAAGAGACATGCTGAATAAATGCATGATGTTTTCAAACTCAAAAATAATCATTTGAATAATGATTTCAATATTGACCAAAAGAATCGTGATTATGATTTTTTTCATAATCAAGCAGCCCTAGTGTGTGTGTGTGTGTGTGTGTGTGTGTGTGTGTGTGTGTGTGTGTGTGTGTGTGGTGTGTGTGTGTGGGTGTGTGTGTGTGTGTTAAAGTGTTTGGTGGGTGCGTGACTCTCTGTGTGGGGTGGGGGGGAGCTGCACAGCTGTGCGTGTGGGGGGCGTATGCGTGAGAAAGTGTGTGATCATCTGTGTGTGTGTGTGCGTGTGTGTGTGCGTGTGTGTGTGTGTGTTTGTTTGTGTACTACAAAACCGCTGACCACAGCAGTCGGTCCTGGCTAGAAACCATTTAATTGGCCAACAGAAAACGGAACCAATTATTGTCATCTCATCAGATGGTTTAAATTAATCTCCCCTGAGTGGAGACAGGAGCGGGGGAGGGGGGGGTCAGTGACAAAACAATCTCCGAGGGCCAACCCCTTACCTGCTCAATTTCCGTCCCATCCCATCACACAAAGACACATAGATCTGGTCAGAGTGTGTACGTGTGTGTGTGTGTGTGAGAGTTTTTCTTTGTCTGTGGATGTGTGAGTGTGTGTGTGCCTTCCTATATCTCATTTCCTGCGTACCTGTGGTGGACAGGATTGCATCCCGTGTATGATTGATTCACACAAAATGGGGACACTGTCCGGCATGTCCCCCCCCCCCCCCCCCCCGCCGCACACACACACAGACACCCCTAAACCCCCCTCGCTCTCTCTCTCTTGCTTCCTCACACTCTCTCACTCACTTTCTAACACTATCTCTAACTCACTCTCTATCTCCTCCTCTCTCTCAGACAGGTATAATATAAATGTAGAACCTATAAATATATATTTCTATATGCTCTGCTATAGCCTTAAAAGAATCAATCCATAATGCTTTAAGATTAATGGTTAGCAAAGTAAAGGTAACAACCTTGCTCCCCTGTGTCTCAACTCACAAAGCTATGACCCCATCCTAGTCCCCACAATGTCTTCTGATTGAGTCCGGAGTGAACGTCCATTCAACCGTTGTGTTTACATCAATTTCTTTCAGCTTTCAGTGATTCATCAAGTTAATGGCTTTCCACGGCAACAGTGCATCAAATTAATCAGTATACATTTTTTCTGGGTCTCGTCTTCTTTTCATTGCCACCATCTTAAATGCTATATGGACATTACCTGATACACACACACACACACACACACACACAACACCCACACAACATCAACACAAACCCCAACGAACACACACCACACACACACATCAACACACACACACACATCACACACACAACATGAAAAACACACACACATCATACACACACACAACACATGGAGACAACACACAAGGAGGCACAACACACACACACACACACACACACGGAGACAATACACACAAACACACATGGAGACACACACACACACACACACACACACACACACACGCACACACACACACACACACACACACACACACACACACACACACACACACACACACACACACACGCACTGGCAATATAAGTCAATCAAAGTTTCCTGTTGTTATTTTGGCTCCTCACAGACTTGGGTCTGAACCGTTTCCTGCTCTCACCCTAATCTCTTCAGGGTCTGATGACTTCATCCCCAACGTGTTATGAAGTACATGTTCCGGAAGGTTTATTAAGAAGACTTTCTTTTTCGGTTCATCTTATTTTTATTCCGCGGTATCTTTTCTGCTCTCTGCGCCGCCGGTAGAAGTCCTCAGTACAAAATGTTCTGAGCGCTACGGCAAATGGCCTCAGGGTTTTATGTCGGTGTGCAAGGAGCCACAGAGCTCCCGATATACCGCATCTCTGAATGTTTGGTAGCATTTCATTTATTATTTCTTTTCGGGCTAAAAGCCTGCGCGGCAGCAGCAAGACAACGTTGAATAGGCCTCTCTCCGATCGCACAAAACACTGAGATGTTGTCAAAAGTGGTAAAGGGAGAGCCTCAGACAGGAGGCACCGCCACCATCACCAGCATCTCCCACCATCACTACCTGGTTAGACAGCCGATATCTGTATTCAACAATTTGTTCTCCCACGCTCCCTCGCTCTCGCCCCCTCTCCCGCTCTCTTGCTCTCTTGCTCTCTTGCTCTCTTGCTCTCTTGCTCTCTTGCTCTCTATTGTTCTTTTGCTCTTTCGCTCTCTAGTTCTCTCTTGCTCTCTCTCACTCTCGCTCTCCCCCTGTTCATCTCCCTCTGTCTCTCTATCACTTTGGGTCTGTCTCTGTCTTTTGTCCAGAAGTTGTCGAGCATGTTCTGCCACGGACCTCTGAAACAAGTATTGACATCT
>OLKM01000184.1:143601-158790 GCA_900291075.1 Melanogrammus aeglefinus
GATAGCAATGACACCATAAAAAGAGAAAACCCTCTCCCTCTCGGCCAGTTCTAAATTCTCCCCTCCAACCCGCTTCTAGCAGAACTTACCACTCAGCTCTACCGCCTCACCCCTACAAAACAAGCTTGAAGTTCTGCGACGGTGTGAGCTGCAAGCACTCTCGAGAACAAACAGAAGACTCGTAAACCCAACGTCCAAAATGATTCTGCAATTATCAGCTGCGTTTTATGACTGTTGTCAAAGCCATCGGAGTCTCGGAGCTCTGAAAAAAAAAAGTTCCACCTACATCTGGTGGTCGTAAAACTGCCACCTTGCCGAGAACTTATAAGCCATGAAACAACTCATAGCTTGATGGCTGGCGAGACGTTGAAGCTAAGAATAAATTTAAAAAAAAGCAGGCAAAGGTGAAATGCGAAGGCCAACATTCTGGCCGCCGTATGAAGCCATGCATTAGGGACGTCACGCGCGTTCGCTAGCGCTTTATATTGGTAACGTGGTTCAGGGACACGGTTAATCTACGGTATAGCAGTGCGTAAGAGCTCAGTCCACGCCTCGAGTATGTAGCTTCAGGAAACTTAAGCAAAAAACGTTGTTGCTGGGTCGGAAGAACAAAAGGATATGTGGAGAGAACAACAACACGCATTCATACGCTATTTCATTCTTTCTTGCACTTTTTTGTACCTTGACGAAAACGTGACGTCGCATGGAGAAATTGGTTGCTTATTTCATAAAGCTCAGGCACTGATTTATTTGCTTTACCCACCCGCATCGCCTCCCCACTGGTCTTAACAAATGGAGCATTCAGTGACCTAAGTGAAATCACATCGAGTATTACACAAGTTTCTCTGCAAATGATTTCTTCGGTCTCGGCCAAATAAAACGATCTCTGAAAGTGGCTGGTCGTGCTTACTGAGGCTTATTCATCTCATTGCAGCTTGTTGTGAGAAAGAGAGATGGTCGGGGGGGGGGGCTGTCATCTCTGCTGATAGTTGTAAAGGGTGAATAGTGCTGACGATTTTGTT
Source organism: Melanogrammus aeglefinus (assembly GCA_900291075.1). NCBI lineage: Eukaryota > Metazoa > Chordata > Actinopteri > Gadiformes > Gadidae > Melanogrammus > Melanogrammus aeglefinus. Next base: position 144,624 of record OLKM01000184.1, read on the forward strand.
GTGGTGAAAATGGGGATTAGGTCTTTCCGATCACTATGACACATCTATCATAATGCGCGTTATTTCTGCAATCAAGTATATTAAAATTCAATTCACAACAAAAGTGTGAATTGGGACACTATGAAGAATAATGACTTGGCAACTATTACATTTGACTAACAGCTCAACCCCCCCCCCCCCCCCTCGACCACAAATTTAAACAATGAGTTATTGTTTAACTCGCAGACAGTTAAAATCATAATGCCAAAAATTAAGACCACTTCTCTTTTGTGCTAGCGAAAGGCCTTTCTGTTCATCTCCGTGTTATCTTGCCCCAAGGACAGAGTATGTTTTCCGTATGTGCAGTGCCTTTAGTGATAATAGACACTTGACCGCTCCAAGGACATTCCAACTTTTGTGAGTGTGTGTCTTCCTAAAGCAGCTTGTTGTTGTATTTGTTGAAGGAGAACTTGAACGTGTAAGGGAGTCTCTCGTGTGAGTGGAAACATGTCATCGTTCAGTGTGGACGCCTATGTATGTTTGTGTGTCCGTGTGTGTGCGTGCATGTGTGTGTGGCTGTGTTTCTGTGTGCACGACTGACTGCGTGTCCATATGAGTAAGGGGCTGCCCGCATGGCCAGTGGAGGGAGGAAGTGAAGGTTGCGGAGAGGAGTGACATGGCTATTTTTCAACCCCCGACTGGAACACATTACCTCCCACAAAATGTCCCGCTCTGACCTCTAGACCTCTCCGGCCACTGCACCCCCTCCTTCCAATCGACCCGTTCCCTTCGCCCACCCGACCCAACCCAACCTTCTCACTCCGTGCACCCCCCTGCCATGGCCCCCCCCCCCCGGCTCCATCGATCCAGATCCCTGCTCCTCCCTCTCCCCGGGGATCGGTTCTGGGAAGCTTCCTGTGTCTTCTACCTATTGTTTCCCCTCTCTCAGGTGGGAGGGAGGGCGGGGGTGGGCCTGACGCTGAGATGAGATTGAAGGGGATAACGGGGCAGAGACAGGAAGTCAAAGCGCTTGTTTGACATGCCGGGGGAAGGCAAACAGGGAAAAACAGAGATGTTATAAATACCAAGCAGTCATCCATCTTGTTTTGTGACACAGCCTGCCTCCCCTCTGCTCTCCTCTCCTCTCCTCTCCTCTCCTCTCCTCTCCTCTTCCTCTTCCCTCTCCTCTCTCTCTCCTCTCTCTTCTCTTCCTCTTCTCTCTCCTCTTTCTCTCTCTCTTCTCCTCTCCTCTCTTCTCTTCCCTCCGCTCCTCTCCTATCTAGTTCTCTCCCTCACGCTCCCTTTTTAATCTCCCCTCATCCATTCCTCCCCTACTCTCCCCCCTCTACATCGCCCCCTCTCACCCCTCCTTCTCTCTCCCTTCTTTCCCTCCTCTGTGCTCCTTCTGTTTTCCTCTCCCTTCTCTCCTTTCTCCTGTCTCCACGCCTCCCCTCCTCTCCCCTGTCTCCCCTCTTCCCCCTCTCCCCCTCTCCTCCACTCCTCTCCTCCTCTGACCCATGGGTATCTAGCTTGGTTCTGCCTCTGTTGTCTTACCATCAGTAAAAATTGGCTTGGGACCGCTGGTGTGTATTTTACTCCATTTCGGTGCGCCAGGGTGTGAGTGTGTGTGTGTGTGTGTGTGTGTGTGTGTGTGTGTGTGTGTGTGTGTGTGTGTGTGTGTGTGTGTGTGTGTGTGTGTGTGTGTGTGTGTGTGTGTGTGTGTGTGTGTGTGTGTGTGTGTGTGTGTGTGCTCCAGCCTGTCCATGCTTGCTGTTTGTTTGGACTGTCGTGGTTGCTCCCTAGCGGTGCTGCTCACCTGCAGTTGAATATTATTATCTCTACTTATTACTTAACCCTGGCGCTATACACCAAGCACACACCCACACAGCATGCACGCACGCCACATACAACCTACACCACGCACAACACACGCACGCGCACACACAGACACACACACACACACACACACACACACACACACACACACACACACACACACACACACACACACACACACACACACACACACACACACACACACACACACACACACACACACATATCCCACCCTCGATGGACCTCATGCGTCATTGGTTATTCTTGCGCCCCCCATCCCCTCTCCTGTTGTTTGCCTTGCACGTGCCGTGCGCACAAAAAGTGAATATATTGACACACCATACATGTAATTATACACACACACACACTGTACACAAACAAATGCCATGCATTTGTTTCCATGTGTCAAGAGGGTCCCAGGTTGTTCAGGGGTTGTTGCAGCTGACCATGGGAGCAATGCATGCTGGGACAGAATATGGAAATATAGATGTGCCGTTACATTAACATTCCAAAACCGTACCGTACAACAAGAACCCCCTTTAACAACAATAGATAAAACAAATAGTGCGTCATGTAGCCTCATAGCCTTGTGTCGCGTAGCCTCTGGTCGAGCTATAAGGAAACGATCCCAAATGAATCAATGACAGCTTCTACAAAATGAATGAATTCTATTTTTTAACAGTGCTCTTCGAAGGAAATACATTTTTTTGTATGTCAATTAAGTGAATAATGTATATATGAGTCGTTTTATTTGCATATTACAAGTGGGATACATGGCCTCTTTCATCCCCTCTTGCCTTCAAATGTGTTAATAAATATCTTTACAGATAGTCACATTTTTCTTTCCTGCATTCAATTGCATTGCAGTTGGCCTACACCATAGGATGCAAGGGAGCCTGAATCACATTCTCCCTGTAGCGATTGTGTGGCACGCCCCACAGCATAAAGAATGAAATAACGCTAGTTGTATAGGCCCCCCAATATAACTCCAGCCCTGTGTCCCTCTGCGCTCTTTGCTCCTCTTGTTTACTTGCAATTTGCGATCGTGGAACGAGGTGTGGTAGATAGTCTAGGTGGAAAAGCCATCCCAGACAGTGTTGATACAAAGACAATTTAAAGAAAGACGCCATTCGGAGAACAATTCGGGGCTGTCCTTAGAGCTTAAGGCGAGTTTGGTTCGATGAAAACTTTGGCCTGTTAAATGACTGAACATGTACTGAATGTGCTTACCACTTAAACAATTAAAAGTCATAAACAACATTTACATTGCTGGGCAGTCAAAGTTATTTATTCTATATCTCCTATGTGCTCCTCTTGCACTGGTTACGAAGCTGTGAGGGGGCCGGTCGTATGGAGACGTGACGCTACCCCACGCCGCGCTCAGTGTAGCAAATATCTTCCTACGTTTTCTAGGAAAAAGATATAGAGATACCGACAGTCACTCACAACACAGGGCTCACTCTTTTACACAGCCCTTGTACAATGTACTGCTCTCAGTATTGTGAATCTATATGACCTAATTCTCTCCACTTTCGCTCCTCTCTTTCTGTATCTGATTTTCCATCTCTCTCTCTCTCTCTCTCTCTCTCTCTCTCTCTCTCTCTCTCTCTCTCTCTCTCTCTCTCTCTCTCTCTCTCTCTCTCTCTCTCTCTCTCTCTCTCTCTCTCTCTCTCTCTCTCTCTCTCTCTCTCTCTCTCTCTCTCTCTCTCTCTGCTTGGTCTTTATTGGTGGGCATTCTTCTGTTGCTCAGTCATAGGCTATAATGAGAAAAAGCGTAAGCCTTCCTGCTTCAAACACTTGGCATTGAAGGCACACAGAAGCCCTTGTAATACACAGACACACACACACACACGCACAAACACAAAATGACTGCCTATACCTTAAAAACAATGAAATACACGCACAAAGATCACAAACATTTACACACTCCTTCACCTGAAAACTGTTAACCAATCCTTGAGCACACATGCACATGAATGCAGGAACGCACGCGCGTGCACACACACACACACACACATACACACACACACACACACACACACACACACACACACACACACAATAACACACACATCACACACACACACACACACACACACACACACACACACACACACACAATAACACACACATGAATGCATGTTCACACAAACACACAGACACATTTGTGAACATTCACTTACAAACACACACACACACACACACACACAAATCATTGCACTTTCAGACGCACACATTCAGACACACACACACACACATGCATATGACTTCAGGTCTGTCGGTGTCACAGTGCCCTTTGCTTCTAACTTCTTTTGAAGCCACTAGCTCTATTACGAGCCGGGACAGTAGCGCTGTCGCCCATCTTGAAACCATTTTGTCAGGAAATGGTATAATTCCCTCATCTGGATCCCATTACAGCCGGCCTGACTGCTATTCCTGTGATGCCTGTACAGTGTAATTAAGGGCTTTGTGTCTCAGAGCGCACACACAGTATAGCTCCCCATGCTCAGTCTCAATCACTCTGCTGCTCCCCGCGTCTCTCTCTATCCTGAGCTTACTCCCTGTCTCTGTCTCCCTGTCTCTCCCTCTCTCTGTCTCTCCCTCTCTCTGTCTCTCCCTCTCTCTGTCTCTGTCGCTCTCTGTCTCTGTCTCTCTCTCTCTCTCCCTCTCTCTCTGTCTTTCTGTGTGTGTTTCTCTCTCTCCTTTACTCATATCGTGTTTTTTATCTTCGCCTACCTATCTGTCTATCTATCTATCTATGTATCGTCTCGAACGCCTCCCACCTACTTTTAACCTGATGTGGCATTTTTCTTGTGGATACTCCACCAGACACACTAACACGCCAACACACGCACGCACGCACGAGAGACACACACGCACACACACACACACATTCTTTCTCCTTATCTTCCTCGTTCTCTTCCTCGTTCTATCTCTATGTCTCTCTCCCCCTCCCTCTCTTCATCTCAATCCCTTCCAGTCCCTGGCTCTTAAAATGTCTCTATTAAATAGGGAAAGACAAACAGACAGACAGACAGACAGACAGACAGACAGAGAGAGACAGACAGACAGAGAGACAGACAGACAGAGAGAGAGAGAGAGAGAGAGAGAGAGAGAGAGAGAGAGAGAGAGAGAGAGAGAGAGAGAGAGAGAGAGAGAGAGAGAGAGAGAGAGACAGAGAGAGAGAGAGAGAGAGAGAGAGAGAGAGAGAGAGAGAGAGAGAGAGAGAGAGAGAGACAGACACACACACACACACACACACACACACACACACACACACACACACACACACACACACACACACACTGTATCGTTTCAAGCTGCCAATAGAACAGACAGACGTCTCCCTACTTACAGTTTAGATTTACATAGCTGGGCCCCCCCCCCTCCCCGGCCCGTCCCCATTCGTCACGCTCCCCCAGCTTGTGCTTGCTGTAGCAGGCAGCCAGTGAGTGATGTAGTAAGCTGTGGAACATCAGGTGACACCACTACCCTTGACGTCGACGTGGCCTGTCTCCACTCCAGACTCTGAGCAGACCGACCCCCTCTGTCTCCGTCGCGGACACGCCATCTCGCCGCCGCTCCGTCAAGCGGTTCGTGACCAGAGAGAAAGATGTCACATGGTGTCAAGAACAGGAAATTGATGCGCACACGCACGCGTTGCTTTAGTTAACTCCGGGATGCTTTGACAGACTTCCTGTTCACACTTTGTTCTCAGGTTTGCACGGAAGGTGTGCACCAATTTATTTTTTGAGTGGCTGTGTTATGATGTAAAGTTTGTTTTTTTTATTCTCTTGAATCCAAGCCAACTAAGGCTTTTCTATGGTCTGATAAGATAGCAGCTGGGTTTTTTCTTTTTTTAAACTGACGTCATGGAACCTCATTAAAATACCTCCACGAAAAGACCGCAATGCTATCTGGCCACTAAGTGGAATGATCCACTTTGTGTGTGTGTGTGTGTGTGTGTGTGTGTGTGTGTGTGTGTGATTGGTGTGTGTGTGTGTGTGTGTGTGTGTGTGTGTGTGAGTGTGTGAGTGTGTGAGTGAGTGAGTGAGAGAGAGTCCCTTAGGCATCCTTTGCAAGAGACCAAACATGGACACGAGAACAAGATGCCCCAAATACTACACACACTGACATACACACACATGCACAGACGCACACACACACGGCCTGTGAATACACCTTTGGTTACTCTTGAAAGCTCCTCTCAATGGCATTGTAAAATCAATACAGGCTGTATTCATCCCAATTAATTAGTGGCCGTTGTACTACACTGTGTGTGTGTGTGTGTATATGGGTCTTTGTGCACTGTACATCTTTGTGTTGGATGGTCTGTGTGATTGTGTGTGTGTGTGTATGTTTGCCGATGTTTGTGTTGGTATGTAAATCTGTGTGTTATCTTCGGGTTTGCGAACGAAATTGCAAGTGACAAGGTTTGTGTTTCTTTCATTTGCGAACGTACACACAAACACCCGCGCACACACTCAAATGTCAAACGCCGCGCATTACGTTTATTTCACCTGTCAGCCGGCAGTCACAACATGGCCGCCGACGCCGAGAAAGCACCAAGTAAAGCAACACCGCGCACAAAAAAAAAAACACACACACACATCGATCGTCTAAAGCTTGCCACGGGACACCTCAGCCTTTTCGTGTAATTGCATAACTAATTAAGTCGCCGCGTATTTGCTCTTCCCGCAGAAAAATAAACAACAAGCCTGCGTCGTAATCCAGTGAACACTGGACAGCTTGCGACGACACACAGCTTTAATACCCTCTTCTCACCAGAGCAGGCTGTGAGGAGCGCTAGACGGCTCTGTGACCGACTACAGTGCGGTTGAGAAACCAGATTAGCCCAATGCCGTGCGTCCTGCACGTCCTCTCTCCCTCTCTCATGCTAGCCCCCTGGTCCCTCTCCTATCTATGAGACGCATGCTAATCCTTCAGGGGAGAGGGGGGGGGGGGGGGGAGAGGCCATGTGCACCTGCTTGTTAATAACGCACACAAATGCAACACACTCTTGAAAACAACAGGGGACCAACACCACAAACCACCAATAGAGAAGCGCCCGTCTGTGACGTTGACAGTGACATTGTGACTGGAGTGCAGCTAGTCTTTTCATTTGACCCGCGCTATTTATCATAGCTGTACATGGTTTTGGCAACATTAGTACAGTTGTTGAATAAATTAGTGTTGTTATTGCCAAAAGGACCTTTCTGCATTGTTTCACAGGCAGCACAAGCTCACTACTTCAATGTTCCTGATGTTCTTGTAAATGACCGCTCTCACTCACGGCTTAATGTGCATCGTTGTAGGCTGGGGTTTAAGGTAAGCCCCACTCAGTCATGAATCCTTCTTTATTAAAGTTACACACCACCGGGCCTACAGTGCCGTATAGAAACAACCCATTACCTCAGCTACCACAGATAATCCCTCTCTGCCTACTCTTCTCCTGCTGACCTCACCTTTGGCCCTGCTAGAAGTGTTTTATTAACAGAAGTTATGGGATGAAAAAAACAAACACAAAACTGTCCTTTGTCATGACCTACATCATTAGAGAAGGGTATCTGAAAATAAAACCTGGCTGTGGATTAAAGAGGCTAATCCAGCTCCCACGGCATCTCATTCATCCCCCAAAGGGGCCTCGGTCCCTGCATAAGAGGGGAGCCACCCTGGTCTTAGATAAAGCTATGGTAAAGAGGATTTGCTGCTGGACCGTAACAGTAAACCAGCACATTGCATGAAAACCAAAAGCAGGCTGAGTTGATGAGGCTAGCTTGGATAAGATCCCTTTGTAAAGGACATGCCCCTGACCGGATGACGTTTGGGTATCTAAACAGTACAATGAGTGTGGTTAGATCTACACCGACGGCATTTATACGGAGTGGAACCTCAGTGAAGTATCAGCCATGGTTTGAGCTCTGCGGACTGATGAATCAGAAGGGGTGTTGTGTGCAGGTCAAAAGGCAACAAAAGGAAAAATACTTTGACAGGATACATAGAGAAGATGTACGAGTGTGGTAATAAAAGGGTATAGTTTCATCAGTCACAATAGGAGGAAAACCTTCTTGGCCGAACTGAAGTTATTTTTCCCGAGAGAAGGTAAGCCTTTGAGAGGCTATAGAAAAATCTGAACTCCACATTGAGCTGCGTTGAACTTGGCCACTTGCCTTGTCTTTCTCAAATATTATGATTTCTATTCATTTACGATCGTCCTACAAGTCCTTTAGCTGCACTGCATGCTGTATAGCTTGGAGTTTGGTTTTGGAGTTGTTCCAATTATAATCCCATGTGTTTGTGGTCCTCCACTGAAAGGCTCAGTGTGAATGTCAACCTACGGATGAAGAGTTGTGTCATCATCCAACACCCTTGCCCCCCCCCCCTCCATCTTACGCCATCTGCGACTGTTAGGCATATTGAACATAATTCATTGCCCTGTATTACATAACATTGCGAGGGAGCGGGTGGGAGTGGGGGGGGTGGGAGGGGCGAAAGCGTTCCATTTTCTCTGATTTCCACGTCCAGAATAGCCAGCCATCCACCAAAGTTTATGAAATTAATTTATAATAACTTCAAACGGCGTATGAGATCTCTGCGCGTGGAGTGGCGCGTGACACGTTCCCCAGGGAATTGAGATCCACGGTTTTATTATTTTTTTCCCTCTCATGTGGAAAGGCTGTAATTAACAGGGGATTTCATCCTTTGTGAAATATAATTGGGTTCAGGATGAGAGAGATGTGGAACATTTGGAATTCATCCGAGCCCGGTCTTAATTGTGTCTTGGCCTGTGCATTGGGCACGTGGAGTTTCTTTGTGTTTTTTCGCAATGCACACATGATGATTCATGACTTCTGAGCGTTCGTCTGAGAATATTCATTTGAGTCGAAGTGTTGAACCGTCGCGTAATGCACCACACGTGATAATCCGGGACTTCTGAGTGTTCGTACGAGGATATTCATTTTGAGTGTAAGTGTTGAACCATCGCGTAATGCAAAACACGTGATAATTCGTGACTCCTGAGTGTTCGTACCAGGATATTCATTTAAATTGGAGTGTTGGAGCGTTCTCTTGGCGGAATAGGATTTTTTGCCGTGTTCCATTTATTATAGGAATCCAAATGGGAATCGTGGTGGCTTGTTTCCTTTTCATGACTTTGCTTGTGATTCCTTAGGTTTCCTTTATGTGTCTTTTTCAATGGCTTTGGTCAAAGAGATAAATGTCTTTCATATACATTTGTATCAACAAAATGCAGGTGGAGACAAGCATTTGTTCCACAGGTTTTAGATTTGTTATTTGATATCGTTAAAGAAATAGTGAATGCTAGCTAGTGTCCTTTGCGTCTTGTACCGGCTAGCTTGAAAGCTACTTTTTACTAATGTAAATTTATCTGAACCCTACCTAAGCATTAAATGTTTGATATATATATCTTGAACGTAGGCTTCTAGGAGCATTTATTTTTTTATTCATGGCCTTGTGTGTGTGTGTCTATGTTTTTATATTTGCTATTCATTTTTCCTCTTAAGTGATTTAAAAATGTACGTTCTTAGTATCCTTCTCAAGATAGGGTTGCGATTCCAACCATCATCGTCCTTGCGTCGATATGTCTTTTGAGGACAATCAAGGCTGTATGCAGTACAAATCGATGACTACAGTATCACCTTTCCCCGCCTGTCTCCTTTATATGATTACTCTTGACTTGTTGTTCAAACTGCTTCATCTGCCCCTCACGCTCTGCCACGGTTCGCCCGTGGCACCGCTTTGTCTCCATGGGAACAGCGTGTTTTCCATATCTTTATTCTAATTATATCAACAATATTTTCTCTCTCTCTCTGCCCAACGCCCTCACGCCAAATCTTCGCCTGACTTATCTCTTTCCAGTTCAGTTGCTGAAGTTTGGATTTAGGGCTTTGTATTTTTGTGTCTTATTTTCCCTTCCTGTCCCTATAGATGACGTACATTGGAAAGGCCTTGATAGGGGCGAGCTAATGCCTTGCCATTTTTTATGGAGAGGCATATTATGACACACACACACACACACACACACACACACACACACACACACACACACACACACACACACACACACACACACACACACACACACACACACACACACACACACACACACATACACACACACACGCCCCTGGGCTCCCGTCTACGGGACCTCTGCATTAGGGCAGCCTTCTACTGGCAGAGGTGCAGCTCTGGGAAGATGCTGTCCCTGGATCACTTTACTGGGGAGGGCTGGGCCACCAAATTTCATTACAGTCAGGAAATCAATGCTCTGCTGGGAATACAGAGCAGTTCTATACCGGGCTCTCCTCGATTGGTCTTTCATCTTACCGCAGCTCTTAGACACGTTAAGGTTTACCAACTCAGCCATGTTGCACATTGGTTTATCATTGTGCCTGTCTGACCTTCTGCCTGTCTGCCTGTCACTCTTTCTGTGTGTGTCTCTCTCTCACACACACTCTTAATCTCTCTCTCTCTCTCTCTCTCTCTCTCTCTCTCTCTCTCTCTCTCTCTCTCTCTCTCTCTCTCTCTCTCTCTCTCTCTCTCTCTCTCTCTCTCTCTCTCTCTCTCTCTCTCTCTCTCTCTCTCTCTCCTCTCTCTCTCTCTCTCTCTCTCGTCTCTCCTCTCTCTCTCTCTCTCTCTCTCTCTCTCTCTCTCTTCTCTCTCTCTCTCTCTCTCTCTCTCTCCTCTCTCTCTCTCTCTTCTCTCTCTCTCTCTCTCTCTCTCTCTCCCCTCTCTCTCTCTCTCTCTCTCTCTCTTCTCTCTTCTCTCTCTCTCTGTTCTCTCTCTCCTTCTCTCTCCTCTCTCTCTCTCTCCTTCGTCTTCTCTCTCTCTCTCTCTCTTCTCTCTCTCTCTCTCTTGTTCTCTCTCTCTTGTTCTCTCTCTCTCTCTCTTGTTCTCTCTCCCCCTATCTCTCTCCCTCTCTCTCTCTCTCTCTCTCTCTCTCTCTCTCTCTCTCTCTCTTGTCCCTCTTTCTCTCTGTCTCTGTCTGTCTGTCTGTCGGTTTGCCTATCCGTGCATCTGTCGGTGCGTCATTTAATTAAATTGATCTCATTGTGGCATGGCAAAAGAAATCGCAAAGCTAACTCGATAGAAAATAATAACATGTTTAACTGTTTCTCTGTATGGTCAGCCAGTCATCAGCCGCCAGCCCCCCCCCCCCCCCCCCTTCCCCTGCCCCGCCATCTGTGTGTGTCTAAGTACCATTATGTTATGCTTTGCTTTCATTTCCAAGATGGAATTGTCATCTTTTGAAAAAAGGCAATCAACTTTAGTTTTTTATATCTCTTCCATTCCTATAATTGAGCCTCTCTTTCGTAGCTCCTTTTCCTCTTGCCTCCACTGGCCCCGTTTGATCCGTCGGCTCTCGCTCCATGCCAGCCCCTGATCTCAGGAGCTGATTGGCCAGACTTCTGCCCTGATCTCAGAGGCTTGACATTCATGACATTGTGAACTCACCCCCCCCCCCGCCCCCCCCCCCCCCCCCCCCCCCCCCCCGTATTCTGTGACGTCTCCCCCCCCCCTTTTTTCAATCGCACAATAAATGACTGTGGTGACAGTTCCAAGAACGCTCCAAAAATGCCACCTTTGTTCACAATTGAAACACTCAACGTGCTAAAATATACCCTGGTATGATGTCAAAAGGAAGAAGCCATTAAGGAAGCGGGGCGGTTAAATGACTCATCTCCGCGCTGCCCATCATCCGCCTCTCTGCTTCCCTCTTCTCTTCCTTGTCACCGGAGGTTTTTGCCGAATAGGTACCCAAGAGGTGCCTGTCCGAATTAGTGTATCTTAGCAAATTCATAGATATATTCATATATTCACGTATATTGTATTAATTTAAACTCTGGTACTTCCAGATTAACTTTCAGGCTAACATTTTAAACTGCGGTGTAAAGCAGAGAATATCTGTCAGGCAGGGGAAAACGTGTTTTTTTTTTGGTATTCCAATGGTATTTCCGTCTGTTATTGAGGTAGACACTCCGCGCTGCTCGCAGAGACGTTTGTGATGCTTGCAACGGTGACATGCTGTTTTCAGCTGTCATACCTTCATGTTGATGCATTCATCTACACGTTTATTTCATGTTTCTTTAGAGCGAGCGAACACCGTGGCCCAGACGGGTTGCAATGTTATTTCCCAGATTTGGCTTTTTGGTATCTGAATCGTGAAAAGGTCACGTCTGACTGTGCAATGAGCTTTCTAAATATTGAATACCTTTCCACTGACAGTTTGCAGCCCCTCCACCCCCCCCCCCCCCCCCCCTCTCCTCCACCATCCCCCCCCCCCCTCCCACGACCCCTCGACGATGACTTTTCCTTTGCTGCCCGTGTGTATGATAATAGTTTAATGATGCATAAGTGAACGTAGACATCTGCAAATTGACAGTGACAAATTGGTAATTACGGTGCGGGGGTGAATGTGGGGAATTGCTTTCTGAAAGCCTTGTAATGTATTTCCTTCATCGTTTTTCCTTTCATTTGCTCAATCCTACGCGACACGTGCATAACACTGCGTTCGATAGAACTGAACTTCATCACGCAAGAAGCCACTTCTACATTCCTTTTGTATAACAAACCAAATACCGTGAACCCTTCCACCCCTCGGCTTTGAGGCTGCCCCAAACCACAGAGGCTTGCAAGAAAAACTTTAGGTGCAGCTGTCCCTTCCAGAAGGGTCCGCAGGCTGGCTCTGGGGAGGAGCCTCCATCAGGCGGCGCCAAGGCGTCGGACCGACACCTGCTAGACACAGACTTTGGACGCTCGTTCTGAAAATAAATAATAAATGCATGTGAGAAATAGCCATACATTGTCCTGTCCCTCTCGGGAGCGCCATTTCAATTCTTTCTTCATCCGTCAAATAGACTCTGCGTTTATGTCTCCCCCTCGAGGGGATGGGGGGGATGGGGGTGGGGGGGAGGGGGAGAGGGGGGGTAAGGGGGGCGGAACAGAACTGCAGCAAATCTGTTCTTGAGAGAGGCTATAAAATGAAGCCTAATCGCCCCGACCGTTGTTCATGATGCTTCCCCCGGGGGAGCCATCTCGTGTTGAACCTGTCATGATCGGTCGGACGGGGGAGTGCGCCCTTGACCAATGGCGACACCAAAACCTCCCCCCACCCACCCCTCTCCCCTTTATGAACCTCCCAGCTTCCGGGCCATAAAACAGCGAGAGGAATGGTGAATACATAACTTTTTATATGCAGGCGTTACTTAGTGTGAGAATTCATCGTCGCACACCGTCGCACACCCCCCCACCCACCATCCTCCGACAATGGAAGGTGTCTCGCCTTTGAAGCGACACCCGGAAAGAGAGCTTGTTTGGGTATTTTTTGCGACCGGGGTTGAAGAAAGAGAAAAGCTACTTGCCATGCGACCTCGGCGCTGGCTCCTCTCGCTCGTTTCACCCCGTCGTCGACTGGCTCGCTTTCCCCCTTTGTTCGCTTCTTTATTAGCGGGCGCGCTTCAAGAAAAACTCCATTAGAAGTCCTCCTTTGTATACCACCTGGTCGCTGGTGTTAATTACAATGTTAATGGACTCCTTGTTCCCGTGGCGCCTTCTCCGCGGCAACCTTCACGGCGTTAATTGAAACACCCCCTCCCCCCATTACCCCCCCCCCTTTTTAGCGGGAACTGCCTCAATTAACCTCACGGCACAGTGTGCAGCGTTTGGCCAATTACATCCACCCCCTGCTAGGACACAAACACACACACGCGCGCGTGCACACTAATATATTTATAGATATTCATGGCGGCTCGTTCTTTTCGTGTCAGCGAACGCCGGTCCGGTTCTGAACGGCTGCCATCTAAAGGTCGCCCGTCTGAAGTCATGTCCGCCTTGATGTTTCACACTGCGGGGCCCACCCTACGTCCCACCATGTGTGTGTTTGTTTGTGTGTGTGTGTGTGTGTGTGTGTGTGTGTGCTTGTGTGTGTGTGTTTGTATGTTTATGTGCGTTTATGCGTGTATGTATGAATGTAAATGTGCGTGTGCGTTTGTGTGTGTTTGTGTGTGCGTGCATGTATGTTTGATTATGTGTATGTGTGTATGTACTGTATATGCTATGTACTGTATGTGAGTGAGTGTGTGTGTTCTGGTGTGTATGTGAGCAGGGGGGTATGCTATTTGTTCTCTTACGTATGTGTATTTCCCATGTGCATGTTCATCTGTCCGGCCGGAGAGCTAAGTTCCAACGGGGGGGGGGCTTATTAAAGTTGCTCCATCTCTCATTGCGGCACGCCTCTGATCCCATAATGGATTGACACACTTTGACATGAGTGCCATGTCGAGTTCCACTTCGCCTAACGTGCTGCCGGCGCGCCCCCTCCATATCGGCTCAT
>OLKM01000184.1:159711-187211 GCA_900291075.1 Melanogrammus aeglefinus
ACACACACACACACACACACACAACACACACACACACACAAAACGTGCCACATACACTCAACACCAGTTTCTGAATCTGATGTTCCTGGAGGGGGGGGGGGGGAAGAGAGAGAGAGAGAGAGAGAGAGAGAGAGAGAGAGAGAGAGAGAGAGAGAGAGAGAGAGAGAGAGAGAGAGGGAGAGAGAGAGAGAGAGAGAGAGAGAGAGAGAGAGAGAGAGAGAGACGAGAGAGAGAGAGAGAGAGAGAGAGAGAGAGAGAGAGAGAGAGAGAGAGAGAGAGAGCGTCCAGAATGTGGGCCAGCTATTTGGAGGACTTCTCTGTTGATCAATAGGATGGGACTGGATGCATGTTTTTCTCTATGTTGTCCTCTGACTGTTCTGTTCAAACAGGAGCAGCTGGCCCCATGTTTCATAGATAGCTATATGGCTATGACATAGCTATACAGATAGAAGATTGCAATATAGCTATATAGCTAGCTGTTATAGCTATAAAATAGCTATTCAGCTCTAAAGATAGAAGATAGCATTATAGCTATATAGCTAGCTGTTATAGCTATAACATAGCTATTCAGCTCTAAAGATAGAATATAGCATTATAGCAATATCGATAGCTATACAGTTCCAGGAATGCTGTATAGCTATATGATATCTCTATAGCTAAATTTATACTGTGTATATATATGTATATGTATGCATATATGACTGTAAAAGGGATACAATGTTGCCAGGAAAATATATCTATCCTGATGCAATATGCACATCAAATTGTATTCATGCCATACAACCGATTCACACATGGCATTTGTACAGTTGTGTTTCTCCATCCATAGCCATAGGCATATTTAGATCTAGAAGCTTGGGATATGGATTATTCATTTGGTGTATGGCTTTATGTTAAAGTGAAGGGCAATAACTTATGAGGAGTTTTGGTGATATCACTGAAGTCTATACATAGCTTAGTTAATTTCACTTTTGGCACGATCAATATTACAAGGGTTCTTCCAACGTTTAAGGAATACACGGGCAACATAGAGAAGAAGATGCAGGAAACAAATGCTGTGTCAATGCCGTCTTAACTGATGTGTGCTTCGGTTCCATACACCGTACATCATCATACGGTGGAATATTCCGATCTTGTCCACGGGTCATTTTTCATGACAAACTTGATGGACAGAGGTTCTGCTATTCACACGGGGTATTAATTATGCAAATGCTAAAGACAAAGTGAAACTGCATTCAGAGTGTATCTAGCTTCAGTTATATGATGTATGTTAATATAGCCACCGGAACTAAACCTAGAATGTACACACAGGCATGATTTGACATGGATCCCTTCGCTAGTAATTACACCCAGCATTAGCACCTTTACACGTGTGTTAGCACGGAGACGTGCTACGCTAGGATCGCTTGCCATGTTTTAATCCACCGCCAAGGGAGCAAACGATATTCAGTTCTTTTTAATATAGGTGAAAGATGTCAGCTAATGTCGGCAAGGGAAATAGTCAACTGTCATTTAATGGTGTCTTTCAGGGCGCCCTTACTCAGGTGAGGGTGCCAAGGTGCTAAGGGTGTCGCTGAGTCTAGGAGAATGAATACCAAATGGCGGCCCGTATAGTGCTGAGAGTAAGCGTTTTCACAGTGTCGTTTGGATAACCTTGTGGTTGTCTTGACGCCGTTTGCACAGAAGAACCACTCGGAAAGGGAACATGCACTCGATGACACATCTTAATATCAGCTCTGGAGACGTTGAAACAATTGTCAAGCACTCTGATTAGGCGTTGCGTCGTATTGTCGAGTAATAACAAAAAAAATCTGCCATCTCTTCATCAGTGCACATTGAAAGGGCTGCTATTAAATATAATTTTCCATTTTTTTTACAATTTCATATATTTGATGTTTTTTTCTAAAAAAATGTTGGACACTTTAAGAAAATATGTAAATGGAGTGACTTAATGTGCTATAATTATTCTAATCAGCCATTTCTGCTCTCTTCTCTCCTTTTATGCAACTGCTACTCTCGTTGGGCCGTGTTAACAGGTAGGTGGTGCTCTCATTTACATAACTTATTTATTCGCAGTCATTTATTGATTTCTATCCAAATCACTTGTGTTGTCCGCTGTTATTATGCTATTTTCCATTTCCTCCCGCGAAGAACTCAGACACAGCATTGCTATCCTCTGCTAAAGCAGTCCTTCTAATGACTTGCTCTAGCTCGGCTTCTCATGCTTACTTATGGTCATTACTTGTTGATGGTGCTTCAGTGCCAACCACCCGACACACCACACACAGCACACGCACACGGCATTCAAACAAATGCACACACGCATGCACTCAGACATGCCAATCCGCATGCTTGCTTTTAATAAGGTTTTCAGGGGCATGCGACTGGAATAATAATGAAAATTGAAAATAACAATTACAGGCTCAGGGCTTAGTGCATGAGGTCCGCAAATAGCAGGCAATTACTGCCACTTCTGACCTCTGATTTTGCCCTTATTTATCTCCTCCTCCTCCCCCTTTACCCTAATGCATTACACTTCCTGTCCACAGCTGTAGTCCATCAATCTCTGACAATGTGTTTCCTGTTGCCCGAGGAAGTCTCTCTCTCTCTCTCTCTCTCTCTCTCTCTCTCTCTCTCTCTCTCTCTCTCTCTCTCTCTCTCTCTCTCTCTCTCTCTCTCTCTCTCTCTCTCTCTCTCTCTCTCTCTCTCTTCTCGTCTCTCTCTCCGTCTCTCTCTCTCTCTCTCTCTCTCCTCTCTCTCTCTTCTCTCTCTCTGCAAGATGTACCAGAGACTTAACTTTCGGCACCAAACAGGGACATTACACAAATAAAAACCTTTGTGTCCTCCTGGAGTGGCATGAGAGTTAAAGAGAGAGAGAGAGAGAGAGATAGGGGGATAACGGAAGAGAGTCAGAGAAAGAGAGCGAAATAAAGAGCGAGAAATGAAAAAGGGATCCATCAAGCCAGGGCCACACACGACATTCGTTTTTGCTGAATCGGCAGTTCTTTATTCTTTACTTGTTTTTGGGAATAATTCAAGAATTCACATAAAAGGAGGGTGAGATGCTGATAAAATGCAGCGCTAGCAGCAGCATAACGCCTCCTCCGCCTAGCACTTCAAAGACAAGGAGGTGATGCAGTCGGCTGCTAGGAAACCTCTGATCTGGGAGGTAGGCGGCTTACCTGCCTAACATAATATACCAGGATATGCTAATGCTCAGTCTGGCAAATAAAGTCATTGTTAGCAGTAAGCTAAAAATAACCACTGTTAGCGGGTTGGGCTACCTGGTAACCATCCCCAAAACAGGACGCCACAAGGGTTTTGTTTGCTTTTTGTGGGGATAAATTCTCAAACAGTAGAGTGTGTTTCTCCACTCTGGTGATATCAGACGTTAGGCAGGGCTGGTACGCATCTGAGCTCTGGAACTAGTAATACATTGGTGGCCGTGAAAATAATTTATGAGTCCTCCATGTGGCTGGTCGGCGGCCGTGTGCGTGATGCTGAGGTTTTGTTAGCGGAGGTGGTAGTGGAGGTGGAGGTGGTAGTGGTTGTGGTTGCGGTGGTGGTGGTCGTGGAGGTGGAGGTGGTGGTGGAGGTGGAGGTGGTAGTGGTTGTGGTGGTGGTAGTGGTTGCGGTGGTGGTGGTCGTGGTGGTGGGGCTGAAAATGAAAAATGCTAGGTAGTCCAGCTGTTCCTACGCACGAGTGTCCACTGAACGAGTGTGCTGGAAAGAGCCTTGGACAGTTTTTTTAATAGCATTCAGAAAAGAAAAAGAAATTGAATGGAGGAAAATGGGAGCTATTGGAGCAGAGTAGAGCCTTTATCTGATGCAAGTTTGATCTATTGACCCTGTGGTAGAATATGTACTCCTATTTTCACACAGGAATGGTCCCCTTCATGGGTTGTTGTTCACCTCTGCTGTTTTATATGTTAGGGTTGGGATGATCAGTTTTCTAAGAGTTGCGATGCGATCTAAGAGTTGCGATCCCATTTTCGAATGAGTAAGTCAATTTCCTGCTAAAATTGTACCATGACTGCTTTAGAGAAACCCAATTGTATTAACAAATGTTTTACAAGGACAGTGATTTGTCGATTTGGTGTTCTTTCGTTGGGGTTGATGGCAGTATGTTGTGATGTGAACTTCCATGAACCTGGACCGGATAATGCAAGTGTAATTCCATCTTGATCCATATCCACCTGGATAACCTGAAAATTTGGGAATCTCGTTTTTAGTAGGTTTCTACAAGGCCAGGGATTACAAAGGTGCATGCTGATTATTTTTGCGACCCAAATGTAATCCATTTGACAAGTTGCATGCTGTTCATTGTAGGCCATTCCTAGGAAGTTTATATTTGTACGCATCATTTTAGTTTTGGAAAGATGGTTGCAACCCACACTTTGTTCCTCCAACTTCTATTGTCGGCAGCATCACTTAGTTAGTTCGCCCGGGATCAAAAGTTTCTGCTAAATGTGATTGTGTTTCCCCTTTTACACCTTCATTCTGTTTTTTTTCCTGTTGGGATTACTCTTAGCTCGATTCCACTTTGCTTATGCGTTCATCAAGAATAGCAACACAATCTCCCAAAACATTTAAACTATTTCCCTGTTGAAATAGACCACAAATTGTTCCGCAAGTAGCTCTATATTTAACATTCCCAACCAGGTCGTGGTTATAATAGGGAAGGAATCAGGCCACTATACACAAACTGAAAACGCATTACCATTCTATTGCCTTCTATTGCGAAACACAATGTGAGGCTGTGCTTCCCAAAATAGGTGGTGTTTGGGAGAGAGAGAGGGGGAGATAGAGAGGGAGCGGGAGGGAGAGGGGCAGGGGGGGGGGGAGAGAGGAGAGAGAGAGAGAGAGAGAGAGAGAGAGAGAGAGAGAGAGAGAGAGAGGGGGAGAGAGAGAGAGAGAGAGAGAGAGAGAGAGAGAGAGAGAGAGAGAGAGAGAGAGAGAGAGAGAGAGAGAGAGAGAGAGAGAGAGAGAGAGAGAGAGAGAGAGAGAGAGAGAGAGAGAGAGAGAGAGGGGTAGAGAAGAGAGAGAGAGAGAGAGAGAGAGAGAGAGAGAGAGAGAGAGAGAGGGGGGGGGAGAGAGAGGGGGGGGGAGAGAGAGATATGGAAAAACGTTTGAGACAGTGTTGTGACTGGTCCGCCAGTGACCCGCTTGGCTATATTAAGCAGACGGCAAGTCCAATCCGACAGTGATTTGTGGGAGTCACACCGAAGTCAGCCTCGGAGTGCGAAGGCAAAGCCACGTGCAAGTTCACGCTCACTTCCCCTTTTAAAATCATACACGAAATTATCTCACCCTGCAAAAGAGAGAGAGAGAGAGTGGGGGGGGGAGATGGTCTGTGGCACAGGCACATTTCTAATTCAATCCAAACCTTGAGATGGATGAAAGCAAAACACCTTCATACTCGGAGGCCAATTTATTCACTTGTTCTTTCGCCTGACTGTGTGTGTTAGTTTAGTGGAGTGGTTGATATTCCTCTCTCCCTCTCTCTCCCTGCCTCTCTCCCTCCCTCCCCCCTTCTCTCCCTCCCGCCTCAATCTTCACACATTATCAGCTCGTTGCACTGACTGTTTGTGGCGGTGTGCGTTAGTTGAGTGGAGGTTTTTGAGGTTTCTCCCTCCTTCCCTGCCTCCATCAATCCCTCCCTCTTTTCCTGCCACACATCCAACTCCTCCACCACAGATCCTTTCTACTTGCAGTAAGGGGCCAGGATGGTGTGATGTCAGCCCAACAAAGATATGTAATATGGAAATGGGGTGGTGCGGGGGGCGGGTAATGTACCCTGACTATTTACATGGTTTGATGCCGGGTTTTCTACCCTCCTAATGACGCCTTGATGATCGCACGTGACCGGTGAGTAGAGGAGGGGGGGGGGGGGGGGGGGGGGGTCATTAGAGTTGGGTGGATGAGTTGAGGGATGACGACAGAAAACGACTGATGTAGGTAGGGGGAAAGAGAGAGAGCAAGAGCTTTGTTTCTTTTCCTTGCTTCTACTCCTCTCTCCTCCTCTCCTGCTCTCTACTCCCCTCCTTTCCTGCTCCCTACTCCCCACCTCTCCTCTCCTGCTCCCTACTCCCCTCCTCTCCTGCTCCCTCCTCCTCCTCTTCTGCTCCCCACTCCCCTCCTCTCCTGCTCCCTACTCCCCTCCCCTCCTGCTCCCTACTCCCCTCCTCTTCTCTCCTCTCTCTCCCTCTCTGATCCTTTCCTGTCCACTCCCCTCCTCTCCTCTTCTTCTTCTCCTCTCTTCCACCCTTCTCTCCTCTCCTCTACTCAGAAAGAGAGAGAGACCAATACGTATACATATTGGGGTTGCATTGACTTTGGGAGGCAACTCCCGAATGATTGAAAACTAAAGGTTGACCAGAAGCTCAGAGCTCAGAGAGAAAATGGGTTTGATCGAAAATCTTAATTGAATGACTACTAAAGGCAGTGGATTTTTATGGGTGCCAACAGTAGATAACCACTTCTTACACACTGTGATGAGTGCATTTCTTTGTACGTGTGTGTGTTTAATTTCCTTAGTTTTTATGTTCAGAACAAGGTCACCCTGTGCAGTACAACGGTACAGCCTAGTGCACTGGCTCCCCTCCTCACCTCCACTAGGAGCAACATTCACCCCTTATGCTAACACACACATGGACGGAGGAAAGCACGGATGGAGTTTTCTAGGGCCACTTGCTTGGCTCTGTAGAGGGCAGGACGGTCTAATGTCTTAGGGTTGCTGGATTCCCAGTCAAAAGGTTCAGGGGTCCCAACCCCAATGTCTCCAGTCTACCTGTTGACCAGCTATGAACAAGACACATAAACGAGGAGCCTCGAACAGGCATCCAAATTGTGTGAAGGTGCCTTGGATATGAAAGCATCCGCAAGCATTTGCAGACGGAGTAAACAAAAGTGGTTTGCGGGGGTCCTCATGGAGACGAGAGAGAGACACAGTGGTTCAGTCCATTTGTTAATGCTGCTGATGCGGGGACATGTGTCCTCAGGGGAACCCCGTTTCTGCTGGTACTCAATAAGGGGAAAACAGAGTCAGTCCCCCACCTAGCCGGCACCCAAACCCACCCATCAGCCATGCCACCCCCTAGTGCTCATCTACTCCGGCTCCCCCTTGGCGATGCCGGATGGCCATTCGTTAGACTTCTGTCAATGCTTTCATCTGATGTAATGGATTTGCAACCGCCACAACCTTGAGCAGGGAGAGAAAAAAGGAAAAAAGACACAGCCGCTTTTATTTTCTGATGGCTGCCGAGATTAAGAATTGAGCAGGAGGCAAAGGGGCAGAAAAAGCGAGGGGAAAAAAAGAGAGCCAGAGCAGAATTCTAGTCTAAAGACGGAAATATGGGCACATTAATGATGGTGTTTTGTGTAGGAAGACAGGGAAGGGATAGGGGGATTCAGGTCCCGTAGATCAGGAGATAGGAGGAGGTGGATTGGAAAGGCGGTGGTATCGGGGCGGAGGTGGTGGTTAGATAACGACATATTGTGTTGTAAACATGACATGACATGCTCCCAGTCCACCTCGTCACGCCAGGAGAGAGGGACAGAGGGGGAGAGAGAGCCTGAGAGGGGGAGAGGAAGAGAGAGAATGGTCTGCCAATGGAGGGCAGATATATTGGAGAAGGGAGGGTTAGAGTGAGAAAAAGTGAGGCAGGGAATCAGAATACAGATTTGAAGAAAGAGGAAAAAGAGGAAAAAAAGCAATAGCATAAGTTTGAAGTTAGAAAAACGAAAAGTAAGAGGCAGCTTTGGTGACCTTGTGCCTTGCTATGAAGTGTTTTGTTCCTGACTTCCCGTGGGTTACAGCCTTGGCCCCGGACCCTTATTGTGGTGACGCTTTTGTTGAACCATTTTCTCTCAGGGCCTATGCAGTCCAGCCCTATATGTACCCTGGAAGAGGCAGGCGCAAAAAGTGATTGGCGTTTGTTTTCTTGACGCTTTTCAAAGTCAAGTGCGCGTCAGAAGGGTCCTATTCACAGTACTTTTACCAAGGCCCTCTGTGGCGCAGCCGCGGGGTGGGGGGGGTCGGTAACACGTTGTACGTTTCAACTCGCTGCATTGCATTCTTTGCAGAGATAACTTATTTATAGTTTTGAGAGTCACAACTCCATATCTGTGCTATTCTTTTACACATGGATCATAGGTGATCTATTTGTAATAAACAAATAAATCCAAGTTTAGCATGACTTCCTTGGCTCCCCATGAACGACAGCGGTATCGTATTACACTCAGTGTGAGTGATGGCCTTTTTCAATTTGTATTACCCGTGCTTTTGCTGCCAACTCCTTTATAGTCAAAATACTTTACTTTTTTTTCTCGCATTTTCTGCCCCGTCAGACAGAATGAGTCAACAAAGATTTGACCTTGCTGGTAATGTGTGTGTGTGTGTGTGTGTGTGTGTGTGTGTGTGTGTGTGTGTGTGTGTGTGTGTGTGTGTGTGTGTGTGTGTGTGTGTGTGTGTGTGTGTGTGTGTGTGTGTGTTGGCAGCCTGGGCTCGTGCTGCTCATCTATGGGGTGAGGCTGTCATGGAGTGGGGGGTGTTTGAGATCCGTATCTCGTCTTGTCTCTTCTGATGTAGCACGCCAATGAATCGGCAAAGACACGTTGCAAGATTCAAAATACCCCATTTCGTCTGCGGCCCTGCCTTTAGTTTGTGTACGAATTATTCAATGGCTTTAATTACTCATTATCTGGCTTGATTTAATTCAATCTCCCTTTCTCTCTCCGTCTCTCTCACCATCTCTCTCGCTCTCTGTCTCTGTTTCGCTTACTGTCTCTCACTCTCACTCTCACTCTCCCTCTTTCTCTCCCTCTGGCTGTCTCTCATCAGTGTCTCTCTATGTCTCTATATCTCTCTCTGTCTGTCTCTCTCAGTGTCTCTCTATGTCTCTATATCTCTCTCCCTCTCTCGCTCCCCATATCTGTCCCTCTATGTCTCTCCATCTCTTTGCTCTTATCGGGGGAGCCAGCACTCCTTGCCAGCCTCCCCAGGACCACGGCCAAATACATAAACATTGTACTGACAAGGACGGTCAACTGTTTACTGACAAAGCAAAAGTCTTACTGGCAACATCGCACTGTGGATGAGGGGGGTGGTTCTGTGTGTGTGTGTGTGTGTGTGTGTGTGTGTGTGTGTGTGTGTGTGTGTGTGTGTGTGTGTGTGTGTGTGTGTGTGTGTGTGTGTGTGTGTGTGTGTGTGTGTGTGTGTGTGTGTGTGTGTGTGTGTGTGTTCTGTGTGTGCATGAAAAAGGTGAATGTGTAAGTAAAACTACGTTGAGGAGATACTTGCTACATCGTTAATTCTGAAGTTCATGTTGGTGTGGTGTGTGTGTGTGTGTGTGTATGTAAGGGGGTGATTCTGTGCATGTGTGTATGTGTGTGTGGGTGTGCAGGTGTGCAAATGCCACGTCCATGTACGCACCAAAAATGACAAAACGTTTATCTGAGACAGGTTATCTTCCAATATTGTACAGAATAATATTTTTGCAATGCATTTAACACAGTAGAAAAATGTCTGAGCTATGTAGTTTAACCAAGCCTTGATAAAACCTTCCCTTCTACCCCCTCCACCTCTCATACAACCTTTACTTATTTTGGCCTGATTTCATAAATCAGGGTAATTCTCTCTCTCTCTCTCTCTCTCTCTCTCTCTCTCTCTCTCTCTCTCTCTCTCTCTCCTCTCTCTTCTCTCTCTCTCTCTCTCTCTCTCTCTCTCTCTCTCTCTCTCTCTCTCTCTCTCTCTCTCTCTCTCTCTCTCTCTCTCTCTCTCTCTCTCTCTCTCTCTCTCTCTCTCTCTCTCCCCCCCCTTTTCTCAGCTTTCCGTTCCTGCTTGTCCCTTTGTCCTCCCCCCCCCTCTCCCTCTCCTCCTCCTTTTCCTTGTTCTCCTCCTCAGCAGCATTTCTCTCTGTACCTCATCATCTCTGTGCTCGTCGGTCCTGGATAGTTCTAATCAGGCTCTCTGGTGATCCGCCCTCATTGTCCTTAACAGCTTGGTTTTTGTCATGCTTGAGCAGCGAGAAACAAACTGAACATCTCATGAGACATTTTGTTTTTATATGATAAGAATATTCAGTACAACATATTCTCTTACTATTCCCAGGTACAAATTAAAATAAAACTCACAGTTAAGACACATACATACACACATATTCCAATTCTGTTCCATGTTGTTTTTTTTCTAAAAAGCTGTGCCTGGGTTGTTGAGAACCGTAGAGCTATTGTTAAATAATGGGCTACTTTATGGGATGTAATGGTACACGAAAGTCACGGTTCGGTAAATACCTCGGTTTTGAAGTCACGGTACGGTACAGGACGGTACGGTTCATAGTTAAGGGGAAAAAATGAATAAAAACTGCTTGCTTGTCAACAACAGAGAATGGACGTTGATCAGCAGCAATGAAAACAGCAATCAACTTGGTTATGGCATTTGCATTTCTGAATTCCCTGACAGGGGTTGTTGAAATAGTGTCGTTAGCTGGGTTTGCTCAGCTCGTTTTTTTCCCACCGCAACAGTGATGGTAACACCTGGATGGTGCCTTTTCAAATGCGTGTGCATGTTAAAGTGCTGTACGTAGACACAGAGAGCCCTCTCCGTTGCCGGAGAGCCTGTCGGAGACCCTCTCCGTAGCTTAAGTGCGCATCCAATATTTTTTAACAATCCGTCGACTTCATGGACCTATTGGTCGACGCACCGGAGATGGCAAGGGCTGTGATTGGTCCTCTTATAAAATCATTTCCGGAATCAATTCTCCGGTTTGACTTTGCACCTTCATTACTTTGTACATTGTTTACTTTGCACCTTAAGAACAAATCAAACACCAAATAAGATTTGAAAAGCTTCGGAAGATTATTTGCAACACGGCCTACATGGATTGTAGTCAACATATAAGATCGATCGGGCGGCGAATAGCATTGCGTATCCGACATCCCGACGTTGAGGGGTCTCTCTCCATAGTGACGGAATCGGAGTAGTATACTTTGGCTAAACAGTCAGGGGGGAACTACGGCTTTAACTTTTAAATTCTGCGTCGCAAAATAAGCCTTTACATTCCATATTAACGCTATGTACGCCACATTTACGCACTGCGGTTCACCTCTGTAGCTGCACCAAAGTGCCTGTACCGTGACGGTGCGGTACAAATCCGTGTATTGTTACACCCCTACTTTACCGTAGGATATAGGGCTCTGATATAGAGCTATAGGAGTGTGTCTCCGTAGTGCTTAGTTACTTAGCAAGATAGTTGGCACTTTATTGATCCCTGGGGGGTAATTGATTTGAAAGTGAACGGGCTATGCTAGCTTGGCTAGCCTGGCTGCTGGCTGTCTTTGGTCCCTGGCTCTCGTGAAACCCTGTCAGCAGACCGGCCTGGGCGGGCTGAACCCCACCGTAGTGCGGGCAACCCAACACTGGCTGCTGCTACAATAACCCTGGCCCGCAGCCAATCGGAGCCCCAGGTCCGATCCGTCCTCCCCCCACAACCCCCACCCCACCCCAACCGCTGGTGATTTAACGTAGGTGTCAGTAGCATGAAAGGTCCCATGAGTTTAAATGAAACAGGTTTTTGTCGCAGCTTGGTTAGTTTGTTTCAAGGCCGTGATGATCGAAGCTGCAGAGGGAGAGCACTGCAGGGGGTGATCCTGTCCACCCCAAACAAAC
Source organism: Melanogrammus aeglefinus (assembly GCA_900291075.1). Lineage (NCBI taxonomy): Eukaryota > Metazoa > Chordata > Actinopteri > Gadiformes > Gadidae > Melanogrammus > Melanogrammus aeglefinus. Next base: position 171,380 of record OLKM01000184.1, read on the forward strand.
CATATACACACAGAGAGAGAACGCCCACACAGTCCTTTCTACCAGGTGTTAAAGCAACCTTATCATGATATGGTTTTATTTTATTGTTTTTGGGATGCAGTTTCAAAATGAAAGTATAGACGAGTTGTTGAGGTAGTGTGTGATCCCTAGAAGCTAACCCTGCTAGCCCTATCCCTAGCCTACTTTGGCCTACAACTTTTACTTCTGCTTGGACCGTTTGTCCGTGGTATGGGTTCTTTGAACGCATGTTTGTCTTCTATTTGCTGGACTTGTTCCCTGGTCACCTTTGTGGGGGGATTAGGGAAAAGCTGAAGGTTTGATGACAATTAAAAGTAATTGCTGATGCACACCACACACACACACACACACACACACACACACACACACACACACACGTACGTGTGCAACACACTACGTTTGTAGCATTGGTATTGTGCCATATTGCCTGGAAGCGCCAGCTGCCCTAGTCATCAGGTGTGATGGCCAGCAGCTTCTGTTGGCACACACACCGTGGCCCCAGCTGAGGCCTGTAAACATGTTCCCCTTTGAGGGCAAGAGTCACCTGCCTCGCACCAGATAGACATCAATGCAATAGAAAAAAAATTAAAAAAAGGTAAATGGATTATTCAATCTATCAGCCACCATCTTTCTCTTTGGTGTCAGAAGAGAAGGAAGGAGCGCGAAAAAGAGGCACAGAGTCGTGTCAGTGTCCAGTTGCATTTGAATGCATCAGTGTGGTGTTGAAAGCACTGCGTACGTGTGTGTGTCATGGCAGGTGACTGAAGTGAATAGATCCAAATAGGCACATCTCTTTAATACAAGAGTGAAGTTGCTCTTTTTTGTCCCTGTGATTGCTCATGTGACCCATTCAGCCGGCATGGCTCCTGGAGGCCTCCGGAGCCATAGCCAATCTGCTTCTCCAAAGGTCATCAGGGACTCAATGGAACTTATTCACCGGGTGTCCATCTTGGCTCAAAGCAGAATTCTGGATGAAGTCCCGTCACCTTTTTCTTGTTTTTAACCAACGGGGACCCAAGATGGCAACTAAGTGAATAATGTCGAAGAGCCAGTTCAAAAATAAAATCGAACACACACAGGGCACACACACACCACTCCTTCCCTTGAGATTGTTCCCAAATTCATTGACATTTGGGATAAACTGGATGGCAGTTTGGGTAAGTTAGTTAGTTACCCTAATATAGCACCTCATGGACTTGGCACTGCTTCACTGTTTATTTCTTTAGCAACGATTGAAAGGAATCCACTAGGGCTAGGAGTGGAGCCACTACACCACTTTAGAGTTTGGTTCAGCTGTTTTCGGTGTGGAGAGCTGTTACGTCCCCTAAGTGGGCTAGGGGTAAGGGGAGTAACATAGACCAGACCCACAAAAGAAAGTAGGAGACAGGTGGTCCAGTAACAGTGTTTACTGCCAGCTCGAGCACTTCTCTTCAGGGAGACCCATGGCCAACAATAAAAAACAAAAGGGTCCCCCTGGTTAGAAACAAAAGATGGATCATTCTAGAAGGTAAATAAATATACATGCGCTAATCCTCCCTAGCCACAAGCAAAACAGGAGAAAAAGAAGGAACAAACAAAATGGCAGGCTTCCGCTACGCGGCTCCTTGGCTCAACACAGAGTAAGAGATAACAAAACAGAACTGCTAGGCAGTTCACGGCAGCGACACCAACGGGCAGTAGTCGACAGCAGACAGCAGACAGCAGACCGGGGAGCCGAGAGCAGGCCAGGGAGTCAAGAGCAGAGAGAGAGAGGCGACTGCCATGCAGCTCCTCTTTATACACATACAGCCCCCCCCCCCCCCCCCCCCCCCCCCTTGATAAGGTCTCCAGGTGTTCCTCGTCCAGGTGAAGCCGGAACCCTGGAGCTAGAGGCAGCATACACAAGGGCATTAGCCATGATGCAACACATGGGAATGTAACAAGAGCCCCGCCCACTGAATCAATCCCAGCGCCGGGCAGATAGCTGAATAGATATGGGACTGATTGGGCTGGGGTTATTCCTCTATCAAAGTATACGGGATGTCTTTTAGAGAACCCGGGGGGGTTGAGTTTGAGCTCCACACACACACTGATGATTGTTTGCGTGAGTGTGAGTGTGAGTGTGCGTGCGCGTGTGCGTGCGTGTCTGTGCTTGTGCATGCATGTGTGTGTGCGCACACCAGCGTCCGTGTGCGTGCATCATCAACATGCGTCATCAGATCAATGTTTCCAGCTGCCCCGTGTAGGGCAGACCCCCTGCCCTACACGGGGGCTCGCAGGAGGTCAGCCTGAACCGTCGGAGGTTGGTGGCCGTGGGACCCGGCGCTCCGCAGCCCCACGCTGGCTTCTGATTGGAGCTGCGATTCAGTTAGACCTGTGCCCTGATAGGCCCGCGGGCTGAGGGACCGGCAGAGCAGATTTGTCCATCAGAGGACTGATTCCTCTTTCTTGTGTTTTATTATAGTGGGCCGTGGATCTTGTTTGTTTGTCCCCACTGCAGACGACGGTCGATAATGACGAGAGGAAGGGATGAGATTTGATGTATTCACTCTCTCGATTCACTCTCTCTTCAAATCTCCTTACCTGTATTTTGCACTGGTTAATTTATTTAAACATAAAAAATATGTGTTGTTTTGTTGGACATTAATATTCAATCTTCTCTTGGGGGCTGGGGCGGGGCATGTGCTACCACTCTCTCCACTGGATATAAATCAGCAGACCGCGGAGCTTGTGGAAAGAGGGGAGAGGAGATGCATTGCCCGGCCTGTAGATAGTCCTCTTTCTCCGTTCTCTGTCTGCCTCTTATCAGTGCATGCTGAGCAGCGCGGGGACATCAACAAGGGCAGATGATGTAAGCGCTACATGGCAATCAGTACCCCCACCGCCACCCCCCCTCCTCCCTCATTCCCAGATCTATAATCTGGCCTACTATTGTCCCACACAGCGGGCCGGGAAAGAGGAGACAGGAAGGGCACAGACAGAGGAAACCCCTGGGTTTTGACACAGGTTTGAATGATATGAATATGGATTGCATAGCGGACATATAGTCAAGAGAATGCAGTGATAACCTTCAGGCTCTGTGTATGCATATACCCGTGTTTACAGAGATGCCAGTTGCCAGTTTGTTCCAGTTGGACTCAGATCCATCTGGTGAATACTGAGGTATGAACATCATCGGAAAATATACACGTGGGGGACCAACGAGATGCACACACACACACACACACACACACACACACACACAACACACACCACACACACACACACACACACACACACACACACACACACACACACACACACACACACACACACACACACACACGCGCATCCACAGACGTATCCCCCACAAGCGTTGCCAATGCTATCCAGTATCCTAATACATACACACTCACTCACCCAGCCGCCATCTGTGGTGCCTGCTAAACAAACACACACCCAGGCACGCACACGAGCACGCACACAGGAACACACACACATTCCCGCGAGGACCCACACACATACGCCCACACACTCGTTCGCCTCATGATGCATACACACACATACACACGCGCATGCAAACACACGTAGACACTCTTTCACATCACACACACACACAGCACACACACACACAAATACACAAAATCACACACGCACTTTCACCATCACACATGCACGCATGCCAGCATCGATTCCTCCCTGTGTGCGAGTCACCCAGCGATGCCCTCTCATCCATCAGTATCTGGAGCAGGGCTGGTTGGGGTCAGCAGGACCAACGTGGCAGGCCTGGCAGCTGGTTGGCAGGAGGAGGGGGGGGGCTTGGCAGGGGGCACTGGGCCCTGGAGCAGAGAGCTGCACTGCTGCCGGATATCTTCCTCATCATCATCATCTTCCTCTTCTTTCTCCTGCTTATCCTCCTTCCTCCTTCTCTTCCTCCTTCTCTCCCTTCTCCTACTCTTTCTGCTCCTCCTCCTCCTCCTCCTCCTCCTCCTCCTCCTCCTCCTCCCTCCTCCTCCTCCTCCTCCTCCTCCTCCTCCTCCTCCCTCCTCCTCCTCCTCCTCCTCACCCCTGCCTGGCAGGGTAGTATCTGCATCAACAGTATGCACGCACAAACATTGCACACACACACACACACACACACACACACACACACACACACACACACACACACACACACACACACACACACACACACAAAAACCCATGAATGCCTGTGAGCACGGACGCACAAACGCATACGCGCACGGCAACTCCCTTGCTCGCTCACTCCTTGGTTCGCCGTCCCTGGCTCTTTTTTTTGTTTCTGCTCCTCCTTGCTGTCGCTTATTTTTTTCCTTGCTTGTTTTCACGCTCTCTCCCCTGTTCCCTCCCCGTATTCCTCCCTCCATTTGTCTCTTGCTCTGTTCCTCTCTCTCTATCGTCTCTCTTTTTCTCTCCCTCCTTATCAATCCCTCCCTTCTCTTTCCATTTCCATTGCTCTTTCGACCCCCCCCCCCCTCTCTCTCTCTCTCTCTCTCTCTCTCTCTCTCTCTCTCTCTCTCTCTCTCTCTCTCTCTCTCTCTCTCTCTCTCTCTCTCTCTCTCTCTCTCTCTCTCCTCCTGTCTTTGATGAATCTGACAGCCGGCCGCATGGTGTCATAGCTAGTCAGACAGCAGCCGGAACACTGTGTGTGTGTGTGTGTGTGTGTGTGTGTGTGTGTGTGTGTGTGTGTGTGTGTGTGTGTGTGTGTGTGTGTGCGCGCATACGTGAGTGCCAGCTTACAAATGCATGGCATGGCTGTCTATGTGTCGGCATGCGTGCGAGCGTGTGCATACATTCCACATTTTGCAGGCTGTGCAGTAGCGGCGCTGCCATCCCGCCCATACACCGTGGATGATCTGTGTACAAGCTGAAATCTCTGTGTGTGGGTGTTTACCAACCCAACAGCACAGACACAAGCAAACACACACACGCACACACACACACGCACACACGCACACACGCACACACACACACACAGCGGTGTGCGTGGACCAGGAATGTAAATCCACAGAAAGCCTCTGTAGTCCTTAATTCTGCAAAAGTGCTTTGCCCACCTGTTAGCTAGGTGGGTAATTGCTAATCACGCTGTAGCCATTGACATGAATGGCCAGATGCTTATCTGTCTCTCAGTAACTCTGTTTATTCTCCAAATTGTACCAGTCGTTTGTCTCTCACACGTTTATTAGCTCTCTTCCCTTTCCTCCCGGTTCTTTCATTTTTTAGCGCCATGACACCTGTTCATGCACTTATACACCTATATGTGCATGCATAGGTGTTTGTGTATGTGTACCGGTGTGAGTGTGTGCGTTGGTGTCTACATATGCGTATGTTTGTGTGTTTGCGTGTGTTTCTGTGTGTGTGGGTGTATGTTAGGGAAGGATACTTATAGAAGCAGAAATTCCATATCAAGAATAGGATGACAGAATGTGTGACAGCTGCAAGGCTCAGAACTTCAGAAGCGTTGCGAGCCTGTAACACATCATCACCTATAGGTGCCACTGTTCTGTGTCTGAGATGGAGATCACTGGCCCCTATAGGGGTTCATCTTGGATGTAGAGAGGCCAGCTATGGGGGCCAGTCTTCTGCCTCTCAGATGTTCTCCGATACATACACGCCGTGTTTCGTTCTCATTGACATTGTGTGAGAATGTTTCTTCTATAAACGAACAATGGCAAAAACTAAACGATGTTTTGTTGAGTGGCGAATTTGGAGGTGTTTTTTCAAACCAAACGTACCACTTCCTTGCTGGACCAGAAGTCCTTATGTCAGCCTGTTCACACTCACTATAGTATACACTTCAAACCAGAGGACAGAGTACAGAGGCTGGGGCCTCCCGTCGCGAATGTCGTCTTTGTTACCCAGAAATGATCTAAAGAACTGCACAGAATAGGCTGAAAGCTGAGTGTGTGCGTGTGTGTGTGTGTTTGTACGTGTTAAGAGTGTGTGTGTCTATGTGTGTGTTTGTATGTGTGTTAGTGTGTGTGTGTTTGTGAGTGTGCATGTGTTACAATGTGCATGTGTAACAGTATGTGTGTGTGTTACTGTGTATGTGAGTGTGTGTGTGTGTGTGTGTGTGTGTGTGTGTGTGTGTACGTGTGTATGTGAGTGTGTGTGTGTGCTGTGTGTGGTGTGTGTGTGTGTGTGTGTGTGTGTGTGTGTGTGCGTGTGTGAGTGTATTCTTAGCCCGAGCACAGCCTTCAGAGGTGTGAGCACAGTGACGTTCCGTTTGGATGTTCCCTGGTTATGTCAGACAGACTGACAGAGTGGGAGAACTGGGTCAACCAGGACCTTCCAGTGCCAGCGCACTTCCTGTAGGGATTAATATTGATGCTCCCAGCCACAGCTAAAACTAAATACATTAAAGGAATGCAGCCATTTTGTTTACCCATCGTTAATAGTCTTTTAAGTACCTCTGGAGTTTATCTTTAGTGGGCCAGTAACTTCACACGTATTCTTCATTACAAATAGGAAATGGCGCCATTAATAGCCAATAATTGAGAAGGTCTAGCCTACTGGAAAACCAAGGAGCTTGTATATGTGTCCTTCCATAATGTGACAATGTAATGAAGTACCACAAAGTCGATCACTTAGTCAAACGCTACCTGTCAGGGGTAAGTACCCAATTGGCACGATCTGTCAACTGATGGCTGAGTATGAGTCTGGAATTATTGGTCCAAGTCAAACAAGGCATCTTTGATTCTATGAATTCCTTGTTTGAATTGCTTATCTATCAAGATATTCAATAAGAGGCTTTGAATTATAGTTCATGAACTGAGAGCACATTGTGGATTACGGCCTTCCTTTTTTTTCCGTCCTGTAATAGGTGATGCCAATATATATTTATGTACAAGCTTATCTTTAATCGCAATCCACAAACGTGAATGAGCATATGGGCTTACATCGTGGTGGCATTAGGGACTTCATGTTTCATCGCTCAAACGCAAATCACTGTAAACCACACAGATCTTTTTATTTGAAATCTACAGTTGTGGACACAAGCCGCAGATTTATTTTTCAAAAAATATGGTCGTAATTTGGAAACTCATGGACCAAAACAGGGGAGTAGACAAGCTTCAAGTGGCTAGCAGTAAGATCAGTAAGTTAAAATGGCTGATGAAGGAGTTCTGGTTGTGATTAGAGGCGAGTAGTTTAAATAACAAAGTTAGTGTGTATAAAAAGTGTCCCAGTAGCAGCTTTAGTCAGTCCTCACATGATTCACTTTCACCACTTTTCTCAAGTGTGCTGTGGTTCAACAGAGCTCCTTTATCCTGCTGTGTATTTAATGTGTTCCCCGGTCACAGTCTCCTTTCCTCCCAACAACTTTAACAAACTTCATGGAAGTGTACTCCTTAATGTGTTTTTCTCCCTTTCCCTCTGCCCCTCCTTCCTTCCCCACCCTCCCTCTATGCCTTACTTCCTAGTAATTCAGTCGTTTCCCTTCCTCTGCCGTAGGTTATGCTTCCCGCTAGTCTTCCCCTCGATAGCTAACAGCAGCAACCGCGCGTGCTAAGCTATCTCTGCCAAGCAGGCGCTGGCACTGTGAAATCACTTTGTCCGGCCAAGCCCTGTGACATATCCATAGCCTGGGAGGGAGGGAGGTGTACACAGGGGAGGAGAGAGGTAGACTGGGAGAGAGAGAGAGAGAGAGAGAGAGAGAGAGAGAGAGAGAGAGAGAGAGAGAGAGAGAGAGAGAGAGAGAAGAGAGAGAAAGAGAGAGAGAGAGAGAGAGAGAGAGAGAGAGAGAGAGAGAGAGAGAGAGAGAGAGAGAGAGAGAGAGAGAGAGAGAGAGATCTGTGTAAAACACATTGAGGCAAACAGGGGCTGTGATATCAGGGGCAGATGAATGGCAGACAGGCAGACATTTCATTTTAGCAGTGTTACGACCATCAGTTGACCTATCAGGGTCTGGTCTACAGTGTACATGGGTGTTCTGTCTTGAAAACTCTTCTTTGCCTTCCTTTCATAGCAGAGACGGAGTTCTGTGGAGAGAGTGAGAGAGAGAGACTTTGATGCCCTTTTGTGATTACATTTCCTTTATTTCTTGAGCCAGTTTCTTTTTGTCCGTCTGCCATCCTATTCGTTCGCTCAGAGTTCCCTCGGAGCTGTTGAGGTTAGCGTTTCCGTCTGCTGTGTATTATCGTGTTTGTCAAGTCGTTCATGTTTCGTTGATTTGTGTGAGTTTTCATTCGGCTTTGGCACCGTTGAGCCGGCTGACACGAGCGCAAGATCAGTGACGGAGATTCCAACATTGTTTTTCATGTACTTTTTACTTTACTTCCTCACAATTTATCTAAGAGCAGCCTATTGGGAAAACACAATTCTGAATCTCTTCAGCTTTCTCCCACACGGGCGCCCTCTTTTCCTTAAATCACTTTCCTCAAAGTGTATTGAACTTCATAACCGACCGTGGGTTCTTCTTGTTGTGTTTGTTGTTTGCGTGTCTAACGCAGTTGCACTTTTGAGGGCTCCAGAGCTGGCTGTTATCCAGTGTGGAAGCCGTAGAGGCTGGTTCCATAGCGAGCAAGGGTGCCGCGTGGACTTTTGCATTTGACCCGCTGAAAATGAATCAATATGGGTTTGTGTCTCCACTGTGAGTTTGAGCTGAAAGGATTTCATGTTCTTTTCCCAGTGCCGTCTTTCCTTTATGCACCAGGGTTTTATGCTCACAAGCAATACATATACTTAGACCTTGTGTGTGTGTGTGTGTTTGTGGGAGGGGGGGTGGCTATAGGGAACAGGGGACGGGTAGGGGATCAAAAGGTGAGCGGCTTTAAAGCAAATGTTGGCATCGATTATTATTGTTTTCTTGCAATGCGTGAATCATATGGATAAGGCTTCTACTGACAATTTGGTTAAACGTTTCTTCTTCAACAATAATGTGAAAGGCGAGTTGTTGGAAAGAAAACAAATGCAAAGGGTTGAAAAAGAATAGACGCTGTATATGAAGTGTGATTTACTGTGCAGTACAAAACTGAATTGTATCGTATTCAAGCCATACCGCGTTTGTCATAACCTGACCTTTGCTGGAGTTTACGACTTAGCCAACACCCGGCGGATATGACAAAACTTGACTGAATCATTCCCTCACCCACCCTTGTTTGGCTATCCAAACACGAGATCCATCACAACTTTCTGTCATGGCTTGAGTTAATTCTGTACGGAGCGTGGATGTTAGCGTTGGCAAGGGGCTCAACGTGGGCTACGGAAACCAAATCTATCCATAACAATGAAATGGGACTTCGTGTTTTTGCTAACAGAAGTGTCAAACTAAAAATATTACAGTACAGTATGTGGAAAATGTCACACATTGTCACGCCCTGAAATTGGTTATGAGAACGCAGACGGTTTTAAAAAGACTGCCCGACTATTGCCGCTACCCGGATATTAAACCATCTAATGCACTTGAACGCGGTCTCATTCGTGCCAGTACAACTCAACATTAAGCTGACATATGCGTCTGGATGTTAAGATGGTGTTTAAGTGGTATTTTCCCTACTTCAGAGAGGTTGATCGATTTAAGTCAATACCTCCGCTCAAACATCAAAAGCAATGTTTACATTTTCCAGCAGTAATAGCAGTAGTAATTTTTCACGTTTGTTTGGGTTTGGAGGGCTCCAAGCATCTCGATTTGAAGATGGTGATTAAGATAGGATGTTTTTTTCAAACTTCAAAGATGTTGACAGAGTTGATTCAATGTCTTCACTCAAACATCCAGAGCAATTACTTATTTACTTGTCGTATTTGTAATAGAAGTAGTATTCCATGTTTGTTTGTTTGTTGGTTTGCCTCCCCCATCTCCAACAGTATCCCTGACGATATGATGCTGTGACAAACCCCCCACCCCCCGCTCTTCACTCCACCTGCTTTGAGACAGCTCCCCCCCCCACCCTCTCTCCCAGCCTTCCCTGCAGTAACGAGATTGATCGGATGACCTATCAGGTCACGTTAAGGTGACATATTGATCAGGCAGTTGGGCCTCCTAGTAATGGGGGTGCGGGAAGCGGGAGAAGAGGGGCAGTTATCCAGGAGGCAACGGATGGTGAAGTTGTTTTTGTTTTATTTTTCAATTATTTCCCCTCTCAACCCCATATAGTCAGTAGTACCGGAGTACCAGGGAAGGTTCTCCGGTGCTGGGTAACTGACAGCGCAGGGTCGATGGGGGAAGAGGGGGGGTCCGAGGAGAGCCTTTGTTTAGCCGGTAAACACTCCACCCCGCAGCACCCCAGATTCTCTCCTCTGTGGACGTCGGAGGGCTGCTTTGTTGGCCGAGTTTTGTGCACAGAAGAGACACCGACAAAATAGTTTAGAACACTGCGTTGTATACCGGGTTCGTAAAGGTTTATTTGCCCAGTTGGACTGCGTGAACAGGATTATTTTATATTTTTCCGAAGGTGGCAAATGAATATATAAGAAGCCCTGTCGCCTGTTCTGTCTAACCCAAGAGTTCACTTTTAATCCCAATGTTATATTGCCGGTTTTCAAATATTTGTACATTTCAGCAGAACTTTGTCACTGTCAGCAGTGCTCAGGAAGTCGTGTAAAACCCTACAGACTCTGGTACACAGCACTCCTGCAATGGGAGATTTGTTGGGGGAAATAACTAGAATGACTCTCCAAGGGGATTCAAGAATTGAAAAAAAAAACAGTCGAAACGCCTTTGCCCATCTGTTCAATAAATTAAACTTGAAAATCTAGGATGTTTAATACATGAACATAGAAGCCAATGCATCTGGCCTTCCAAGTTCAGGAAAAATAGAAGTACACCTTAAATAATTGAGATTGGTTTGAACGATCGAAGCTGGACACCACGGATGGTGAAAGGATCATGAAGAGTATGAAGGCCTTTTCTAATATAAAGTAACTTTCCTGGTCAATGGTTTGTGTATTGTAGTTTCTGCTAAACGCAAACGGCGAACGCAAAACCCCATTTGTCGCCCCTCTGTTTTCACCTCATTGTTGGCTGGTTCTATTCTTTGGTTTCCCCACTTCTTCTTCTTAATTATTATTTTCCCACTCGTCAACAAACTTCTGAACCAATTTCGCCAAGATTTCAAGTGGGAAGTAGTAGAATTATCAATTTGAACTTGAAGGCTTAAACAACAATGACGGGAGCAACCTTCCACCCAGATTGACAGCCCTGTGTTACCCTTCTCTGTCCAGGTGTGTGTGTGTGTGTGTGTGTGTGTGTGTGTGTGTGTGTGTGTGTGTGTGTGTGTGTGTGTGTGTGTGTGTGTGTGTGTGTGTGTGTGTGTGTGTGTGTGTGTGTGTGTGTGTGACCATCACACACACACGGATACACTCCCTGACATGTGAGGTGGGCTGTCAAGCGAGATTTCTGGGCCAGGGGTAAAGCTGTGCTTGGCCCTTATTGAAGTGGTCAGGTGAACACAGACACTCATCGCAGAGAGGCTCTATCTCGCCTCAGGCCAACAAGACATTTGGTCTTTACTCAATTTTTTTTGCCTCTCTCTCTCTCTCTCTCTCTCTCTCTCTCTCTCTCTTCTCTCTCTCTCTCTCTCTCTCTCTCTCTCTCTCTCTCTCTCTCTCTCTCTCTCTCTCTCTCTCTCTCTCTCTCTATATATATATATAGTGTGTATATATATAGAGTGTATATATATATATATATATATATATATATATATATATATATATATATATATATATATATATATATATATATATACAGTGTATATATATGTATTATTTCTCGAATGCTTACTCTTGTTGCTCTGCCAATTAAACGAGGCTTCTTATAACTGGGAATAGAGCAAAATGAGGTGAGAGAGAGAGCGAGAAAAAAGAGACAAAGTGAGAGGAGGGAGAACTAAAGAGAGAGAGAAAGAGAGCGAGAGAGAGAGAGAGAATAAAGTAGGGGTGTGTGAAACCGCCTTTGGTCTTCTGCTGACGTTTATTTCTTCCTTTTCCCACCTTTCATATCTTTGATTGTATTTGAACCCCCCCAGTGAGGGCCCCGGCCCGGACAGCGGCCCTCCTCTTTTGATTCATGTGGTCCCCAAGCTGGAGGGAAGACGGGGGCCCCTGCAACGCATCGCCGACACAATGCTATCAGTTTAGTGGAGGCGGCCGGGGGGGGGGGGGGGGGGTGGGCGTGCGACAGTGGACTTTCAGCAGGGCTACGAAGAGAGAGAGGCAGTGAGAATGCATGGTGATGGCAGGGAGCAAAGGTCTCCAGGAGACATCAAAGATGCACCAGTCCTGCCTCGACCTCTGCTAGGACCCGTTCTATTTTCAGAATTAATTTCTCTTTCGATTTCTCGCCAGCAATTATGTCGCCCCCCGCAGCAAAGCCAACAAGAGAGAGCTGCGTGTTTGCATAGCAAAAATAAAACTAGAAAATGCATCTCCTGCAGAAAATGCGGTGAGTGCTGAAGTGCAAGATGAGGATGAAAATAGGTTTTAGTACAGCCACATAGTTTAAGACGTAAAGAAATGTGGATGGCTTAAATCAAGTGAAAGGATTTGAGTTTAGAAAGTCGAAATGGTGTAAACAATGTAAACCTGCACACAATAAAGAATATTTAAAATATTTGGAAATAATGAAGTGAAGAGTAAGTGATAAAGTTTGAATACATTTGAGATAAAAAAAAAAGAAATGGGGGTCCCCAACGCCAGATATATAACAATCTTATTTCTAATTGATTAATTATTTTAGCGCCAGTGTAACGATAAATAAGCGTAGCCTTTCAAGCTTGACATTTTTGAAAAGATGGAAGAGAGAAAAAAAATAAAGAAAGAAAGAATAAAGCCTAAGAAGAACAATAGTTGAGCGCTGCATGCAGCACTCACCTAATAAAACAATACAGCGGGAAAAAGCGACAGTGTGTATGCACTGTACCCCTGGCTGTTTCATTGGGTTTCATTCACAGATGTGTCGGCCACTCCCATCACTGTTCCAATTAACTCTGGATTGCCCACAGGTGTTTCCCATTCCCTAATCAGCCCTCCTGTTTGTTGTCGGGTCTGTGGCACTTGTCACTCAATATTGCTTCACTTTCACTCCTGGTAGACCATAAACCCTTTATTAACGAATCATTGGAGTCGGTTAAGAAATGTAAACGTTGAAGTGCTTTTTAAACCGAATCACCACCGTTAACTAAATTACAGGAAGGTCATGGCCTCTCCAATAGGAAAGCGGTGTTGACGGTTTCCATGCTTTTGTGCTCACCATCTCTTGTTCCCGCTGTTTATTTACCATGGTTCCTGACGTCCCTGGCAACGGTTGGAAAAGCTGAGCCGTCTTTTTATTTATTTAATTTGGGATTCAAATGTGAGTGTTTAAGAAGAGCACACACGACCCATCGGATTAAAGTTAGTTCCGTGTCCGGCCATTCATTTGATGCTGCTTCGCAGACAGTGGCTGACAGTTTGAATCCGGCTTCACCCTCTGCTACTGTTAGCATGTGGATGCTCCAGAGGCATCCAGTCATCAGATGGCCATTTTGTTTCACCGCGCTACACTTCTCGTTCCACCGGAGACCGGGCTCCGTGAGGCCACGTCGCTGGGGAGCCGGTCCGAGGTGAGACTTAATGCGCCGGGCGTCTGTGGGGGGAGACTGTCACCTCTGCTTAGCCAGACAAGTCCCAGTTAGCATTAGTTCCGGCGGCTGCTGTTAGCTCTTGAGTATTAAGCGTGGAAGCCTCTAGACTTTACCCGCCCCTGGGCAAGCGGAAAATAAACGCCGGCTCACCGTCGGGAGGTCACGTTATATAAAGCCCCCCCCCTTTTCACACATGGTTCCCGGTAAATTACCGGTTTAACCTTTCAGGCCCGCTTGTGATTTTCCGCTATCACACTTGCAGCTACCTTCTGGAACAGTTGCGTCTCACGGCCTTTCACACATGGCATAACAACGCCGTGCATAGATGAGCCAAACGACGGTCCTGCAGATGGTGACAACGCAATACTTAAAACGCGCCGATTCAGAAGAGCACCCCTTCAGAAGCTTTTCGGGTTCCCACCATTTTTGAAAAAGGAGTTGTATTGCTTTATTGCCGAAAAAGCATTGGCACTTTAACGTTCAAGTTATGGGACGATAATCTTTCTCAACGGAGTCCCGTGATTGGTGCACTCGCTCTACGTGAAAGAGTCTCACGTCAGACGGACGTATCCCTCTACCTGCCTCACCAGGCCATGTGACTGTTCTCATCGACAACACAGCTCCTCAGGAAGTGACCTCACCAGGCCATGTGACTGTTCTCATCAACAACACAGCTGGACAGGAAGTGACCCAGTAAAGTCACTAGGTCTTCAAGCAGGTACGTTTTCGGTGGAGACTTCCCGGGGTTTCGATCCCTGTTCCTGTTCACACAGGAACATTCAGTTACTCTTCTGGAACTTTGCAGGGTAAGACTGCATGTGTGGAAGGGGCATAAGTAACCCCATACCCCCCCCCCCCCTCCCTCTACTCCCCGCCCCCCATCCATTTATCCCTACACCGTCCACGCCATTACCCCCCCCACCAGCCCATCTCCGCACCGTACGCAGTGATAGAGAGAGATGTATAGCTATTCAGGTTCTCAATGGCCCTGCCCTGTCACTATTCATATCACTCCTCTCTCCATCTCACTCTATCTAACTTGCTACTCTTCCCCCTTTTTCCCCATCTGGGCATTTTCAACTCATTTTGAAGGGTTGGCCGGTTGACAGATTCAGTTTAGGGGAGAGAAGGAGCAGAGAGAGAGAGAGAGAGAGAGAGAGAGAGAGAGAGAGAGAGAGAGAGAGAGAGAGAGAGAGAGAGAGAGAGAGAGAGAGAGAGAGAGAGAGAGAGAGAGAGAGAGAGAGAGAGAGAGAGAGAGAGAGAGAGAGAGAGAGAGAGAGAGAGAGAGAGAGAGAGAGAGAGAGAGAGTGAGAGTGTGAGTGTTGTGTGTGTCATGGAGAAAAAGAGAGGCAGAGGGTAGTAGTAGTAGTGAGTTCTGATGTCTAAGACAAAGGAACAACATAGGGGGAGGGAGCGGGATGGAGAGAGGGGGATAGAGACAGAAAGGAAGAGACAGAAGGAGAGAGAGCGAGACAGAGAAGGGGGGGAAGGAGTGGGAGATGGGGGAGAGAGAGGGAGAGAGAGAAAGGAGGGCAGAGGCTAGCAGCGAGATTCTGATGGATAAGACAAAGGAACAACAGAGTAGAGGGCATCAGGTAGTTAGGAAATGACATATGTCTCAAACTCATTTTGGTGCTGTCAGTCAGCACAGATACAAGATGGAGAGATTTGTGACATATATTTTGCTTCTTTTTTTCTTTCTACCTTTTGTTTTTTAAAACACAAGGATTATTTATCGTCATGGGAGTTTTTCTTCTGGCCGCACTGATCAGTTTACCGTCAACTCAATTTAAGTCTCTCGATTTATTTTCTTTCCCTACTCTTGGGCCGTCAGGGAGAATGAATAACGATATTGATTGTGTGGATTTACAAGATTATTATTATTTCCCCCAAAATCCCCAAATGAAAAAAAGATCAAAAAGTGACAATGCTTGTTTCTCCAGTTCAAGTTTTGTCAAAACACTCCATCTATTGGTTTAAAATTGGGGAGGATATCACACCTGAAGCTCCTACCAAAGACAAAGCAAGCAGGGAAACAAACATATGCTTGCACAAGTATCTTCGAACAATCTTCCCGCTCACTGCAGATTTATTTCCTCAAAACGGATCAGCCCAAAATACTTTCCAGGGATTGATCGACTTGCCAAAGCAACAGAACAGCTCTTAAGAAGCTTATCCTAGTTGAATATCCATTCACTACAATCAAATTCCTATTCTGAAGGGAATTCATCTTATTCATCGTGTCCGATTCCTATTCAAAGGTAATGAGTCAACTA
>OLKM01000184.1:192211-195480 GCA_900291075.1 Melanogrammus aeglefinus
TTTATTTGCGGCCCTTCTGTTGTGTTAATCTCCAGAAGGGGATGGCGGTTGTGTTTTACACATAAAGATCGTTTGAAGCCTGGCAATCGAGGCACAAGAAAGGATCCCGGCGCCGCGTGTTGACCAGACACATTAGGACGTTGTCCATATTTCCATAGCTTAGTTGTGGTAATTTGATAAAAAAAAACAAAAGACAAACATATTGATATTTGCCGCTAAACCATCTTCCCTCCATTTCCGTCTTCTGAAAGCTTTGCTAAATGGCTTAAAGGGTATTATGAAAATATGGTGGACCAGGCTCAGCCCACCCTCCCGTATCCCCCCGCTGCTCAGGAGACTTAGAGTTGGCGCGTTCCAAATCTTTTTTTTTTAGACTATACTTAAGTACCACTTTTATTTTATGCCTAATATTTCTCAGATAGGTATTATTTAAAGCATGTTCCCTTGTACATTTGACCTGATACAGGAGAGTATTAACCACCGCAAATCATAATAGTTTCACCGAACAAATTTAAATGCAAAAAACATATTAATCCTTTGTCGGTTGGATTACAGATATCTCATTCATTGGGGGGGGGGGGTTGTGCATGTCATGAAGACCGTATGGCTCACCGTCAGTCTTCTGTCTGCTGTCTGCTGCCATCTGTATGACAGCCCTTACCCCTGGCCTCTCCCTTTACCCTGAGCACGAGCATCTCCTCATCCTTCTAATTCACCTTCCTCGTCATCCTCCTCTTCCTCTTCCCCCTCTTCTTTCCTGGGGACGTGGGATTTGCATAGAATGCTCCGAAATGGTCCAAAGGGTCCCAGGTAATCACCTACCAAAAATCACCTCCCAAAACCATCAACCAAACGAAACCACCGCAGATAGTCAAGCGCTTCCCACTTGGATCCCCGCTCCTCTCCTGCAGAGCAGCGGAGAAGGGGGGCCCGGGGATTAAGGAAGCCAGCGTGTTCCGTGTCCACGGCCTCTTAGTCAGAGCCACGGCCTTGAGCCGCGTTCTGGGATTGGGAAGGGGGTTAGGGGGGGATATTCAGGACAACTCGCTTTGTTGAACCGAATCAGGCGTTTGAACCCAGACGGGTGAAGCCCCCCCCCCCCCCCCCCCCCCCCCCCCCCCCCCCCCGGGAGAAACAGCCACGCTATCCGCTAGAGAACACTGGGCCCAGGAACTGCCGCATCGCAGAACACTGTCCCCCCCCCACTTCGCTAACACTGCCATCCTTTTAATTGATGGCGCTGTTAGCATTGTTGCAATAGAAATACAAAAGAAGGGACCGATTGTTGCCGTCTGTATTTGTCAAATAAGGAGGGACTGTTTCAATGGTAGTTCTAATGATAATAATAGTTATTTCTCAGAGTCTCAGAGTTTTCCCTCGCTCTGTCGCATTGTCTGCTACTATTTGTTTTTCAGCTATCTTGTTTGTTGGCTCGGTGTCCTTGACGGAGAATCCTCCTCCGAGAGGGCAGCACTATGTTGACCCCGGCGCTGTAACGGGGGTCAGGGGTCAGAGATTACGACGAGGTCATGAGCACGGGGTGAGGAAGAGGTGGCCAGGATCTAGTGGGAGGGTACGGGGAGGAGGAAAGGGGCCAAATTGTGAGGGTGAGCAGCCACTTAAAAACTTGAGCGGAAGAAGGTGAGAGGATGGCTCTAATGAAACTCTGGAGGGTATGGAAAGGAAAGGACGTGTGTGTGTATAGTTGTGTGTGTCTGCGAGTGAGATAGACAATTCGCCTAACATGCTTTCCTACTTCGAATCTCCTCTGTATAGCTAGGGAAAGGAATATGTCGCAATGAAAACAGTGTGTGTGGGCTTTACCATATACACCAAGTAAACAATACACACAAAAACACACGCACAAACACACACACACGCACACACACACACACACACACACACACACACACACACACACACACACACACACACACACACACACACACACACACACACACACAGACATGCCAAACGCTCCACCGTGGGTTTATAAACAGTCACAGAAAGCCTGAGTCATGGCACTTCTGGGTTGGCAACACAGGGCTTAGATGACCACTGGAACAATGCTCTGGTCGCAGACGGTCACTAAGAATAAATATAGCCACTGAGTGGGACGGGTGTGCACTGGGAGAACGGGGCTGGGAGTTGTACGAGTCTGTGTTTATTGTTTGTGTGTGTGTGTGTGTGTGTGTGTGTGTGTGTGTGTGTGTGTGTGTGTGTGTGTGTGTGTGTGTGTGTGTGTGTGTGTGTGTGTGTGTGTGTGTGTGTGTGTGCGTGGGGGGTGTGTGTGTGTGTGTGCGTGGTTGGAGGAGACAGGGCTGGGTCCCCCAGTGGTTTACAGAGTGTCTCCATCTGGAAGCACTCTGTCTCTCTCCTCGTATTTTTCAACTGGTGGTACATACTAAGTGCACACACACACACACATACACACACACTCGTGTGCATGGACACACTGATATGCGCACACACACCCGCACACAGACACATATATTGACACAATGATATGCACACACAGTACATACATATACACACACCCACACACGCACACGCTGGTACGCGTTCAGGCACCATCATGTGTAGTGTTTAATGTCGTCTCCGGGTTGATCAAAGGCCATCTCAGCGGTCTATAAATAGAAGCCCGGAGAAGACACAGGGGACCCTAAGAGACGCGGTCTTCACAGATAAGCGAACTCACCGAGTGACAAGGCAGACGACGTCTGCCGTCTCGTACCTCAGAAGTACCATCTGGGTCTGCGGAAGGTTGGCGGTGGTGTGGTGGGTGGGTGGGTGGGTGGGGGTGGGGTGTGTGGTGGGTGTGTGTGTGTGTGTGTTGTGTGTGTGGTGTGTGTGTGTGTGTGTGTGTGTGGTGGTGTGCTGTGTGTGTGTGTGTGTGTTGAGATATATTGATTCTAATTTTCGGGCTGTTGCATGTCAATATGAACGAAACGAACAGACAAGATATCCATCACAAGCCACCAGCTAAATATCCATTCATTGAAAGACATGACGGAATGTGTGTGAAATTGCGGTTTAATTTGCCTTACAAACGCGAGGAATCCGACATGTATATATACATGCACATTACAAATGCAAACACACACAGACACACAACCACCCACGCAAACACACACAAACATACAACCCCCCCCACACACACACACACACAAATACACAAACATGCGTACTCTCCACCAAATACACACACACGCACATAAGCACGCACGCACACACACACACACACACACACACACACACACACACACACA
>OLKM01000184.1:195490-200490 GCA_900291075.1 Melanogrammus aeglefinus
TGTGTGTAGAAGATATATTGATCTCTACATCTTTTCAGGGCTGTTTGCATGTCAAATGAACGAACAGACAAGATATTCCATCACAAGCCACCAGCAAATCATCCATTCATTGAAAGACATGACGGAATGTGTGTGAAATTGCGGTTTAATTTGCCTTACAAACGCGAGGAATCCGACATGTATATATACATGCACATTACAAATGCAAACACACACAGACACACAACCACCCACGCAAACACACACAAACATACAACCCCCCCCACACACACACACACACAAATACACAAACATGCGTACTCTCCACCAAATACACACACACGCACATAAGCACGCACGCACACACACACACACACACACACACACACACACACACACACACACACACACACACACACACACACACACACACACACACACACACACACACACACACACAGACACACACATACATACACAGACATTCACATGCAAACACACACTGCACACACCCACACACTCAGACACAGGGCCTCCATGATTGCAATGTGATGTATGTAATCAAATTTTATCCTTCAACTCATGCGTCACACACACACATGTGTGCCACACGCACACACATCCTGCCCATTGCATATAGCGTCTCTCTGATGCCAGTGGATGTTCCCGCTGTCTGTTCTCAGGGTTAAACCCAGGGCTTAAAGCAGTGGTTCTCAACCTTTTTTGAGCAAACACCCCCCTGACCTTACCCTGATCCTCTTCCCAAAAAATTGGAAAAGAAATCACGTTCCCAGCGCCCCCCCTGGGTTGTGCGAACGCCCCCCGTTGAGAAACCATGGCGTAAAGCAACACACCGCACAGGATATGTAAACCACCCATACACAGACACACCCTCAAAGTCCCATAAACACACACACACACACACACACACACACACACACACACACACACACACACACACACACACACACACACACACACACACACACACACACACACACACACACACACACAAACACACACACAGAGCCACAGACCCACAGGCACACACACACACACACAGACACACACACACACACCGAAATACACTCACACCCACAGATGTCCACATACAGACAGACACGACCACACATGTCCACACATGTTCACACACAGACACACACACACACACACACACACGCACACGCACACGCTCCCAACAATCATGGAGCCTGACCTCTCCTTTCCCCCACAACCCGAGGAGATGAGAGGAATCATTTTGACATATATTTATCTCACTTCCTGTTTTCAATTATCCGCCAGTGACAGCCAAGAAGGGTGAGAGTTCCGTGGTACGGGGGGGTGGGGGGGGAGGGAGGCCCTGAACAGCCATTAAGAAGTGGCACTCAGTCACCCAAACATACATCTCTCTCTCTCTCTCTCTCTCTCTCTCTCTCTCTCTCTCTCTCTCTCTCTCTCTCTCTCTCTCTCTCTCTCTCTCTCTGCTCTCTTCTCTCATCTCTCTCTCCTCTCTCTCTCTCTCTCTCTCTCTCTCTCTCTCCTTGGTCGTTCTGAGCCCTGGAGCTCCCCTCGCTGTCAGCCTGATTACTTCTGTATAATGGATTATGACTGGCGAGGACAGAGTGCGCTTATTTTAATTATGAATCGGGACATTATTAGTATGACCAGGTCATCACAATTACGCTCATTGAGGGGCCTCCTGATTAGGTGTGTCACCCTAAGGAGCCCTTCAGCTGAAGGCTCGCAGACGGCGCGCGCTTCCTTTTGTCTCGCATCGCGCCCCGTGTAACCATGGACATTGTTTACGTCGGGTATTCATTTAAAGCGGCGTCGAGTATCTTAGCGATTGCTCTCGATGTCCTTGGCGGGGGAATAATTGTGCACTTATTTTCGGCTCCCCTATTTTATTTTACCTTCACTTTGTATGTTCTTTTTCCTGCGCTTGCGCCTTGCCACGGTTAAGATTTGGCAGCGTCCGGGCCCAATTTCGATCAATTCACCATAGATCTCCAGAGGGAGGAAAAACAAAAACAAGGGCAGCAGATGCTCCACAACCTCATTTAGACTTAAAGTTTACTTTATATTGTTGTGTACGAAGAGGGATCGACCAAGAGCATTTCTGTTATCCCCTGTCTACCAAAATGAAAAGGAACGATGTTCTATTAGCAAAGTCTCTGAAAGAATTGGATTAGAAATCCTGAATTAAAAGTGTTGTCTCCCGAATTGTTTTTATCAAGGGCTTAGAAACTAAAATTTGAAAAATGGTCACAGGCATAGGCAACGGATAAATTTAATACATTTGTTAAAATACTTCAGTGTCGGGCTTCTACTGCTAACAGACAAAAACAAAAACTAATTTCGAACATAGGCCCTAAGTATAAAATGGGCCCTATATTGTGCTGTATGTAAGTGTGTGTGTTTATGTGTGCACACCTTCTTGCATGTGAGCATCTGTGCGTGTTTTTGTACACAGGGCTGCATCGATGTACGTATCTGTGTGTGTGTGTGTGTGTGTGTGTGTGTGTGTGTGTGTGTGTGTGTGTGTGTGTGTGTGTGTGTGTGTGTGTGTGTGTGTGTGTGTGTGTGTGTGTGTGTGTGTGTGTGTGTGTGTGTGTGTCAATGCCCGTGTATGTTACTCACTACCCATGCGAGGACAGTTTGTCGACAGACTTCTGAAAGTATCCATCCAAGAATTCCCACCAGGAACTCAAAGGAACGGGGGGTATGCTATATAATGCCAAAACAAACACACATCATTTGGCCGCGCCCGACAAATAATTGTGGGGGATTAAACATGCTGAGATTATCCCTTATCCCCCCACCCTCCCCCTTTTGTTTGCCCTGATGTTGCCCTAGCATGGGGTGATGAGATTGGGATGTTCTTTACGCAGAATGTGGGACCCCCCAGGGACTGACTGCAGTTTGCTGGTCTCACTGATCCAGGCGCCATCGCTCGGTATGACCATTAACTCTGGGCATTTCAGGTCACAAAAATGCCTTTGTTTCCATGGACACTAAATCCGTCTTTGCTTGTCTCACTGATTGATTGCTTTTGTCTCATAGAGTCACAGTCCATCCGCCACAATGATCAGCAACCAAGAAGTGTTTGGGAGGAGCAGATCTAGTTGTCGTATTAGTGGTGGTGTATGAGCACGAGGCTGATTATATCCACGCATCCTTTTGGTTTTCTAGTTGGGCTCGTAACACCTACCTACTTTCAGACCCACCGCAGCCTTGATCTTTCCTCTTCGGGCTTTTGTCAGTGAGCCCCTTGATTGCGTAAGCCAAGTTCACCTCTTTATCCCTTTGCAATGCTCGTATAAACTTCTGTCCTCCCCCCCCCCCCCCCCTTAAGTGCTTTTAGGGATTGACTGTGCCTTTGTTACATTTGGAAAATTCACAAAAGTAATAGTTGAAAATCCAATGAAAATCGGAGCAGTGTTCGCGGCGTAGGCGTTCCATTCTCCTGAGATCTGCTGAGGTTCAGAAGAAGAATAAGACGGAAAAAACAACCCTTAACTTTTTCAGCTGCATCACACATGTCAAATTTAGCCCTCGATTTCAATTCCAGCACCGATACTCACTCTTCAGTCACCGCAAAGATTGAAATGTGAAGTTGAGCGCGACAAAGGTTACGAGAACGCAAATGTCACGTGTGAATCAAAAGCGATCCGAAACGGAAAAGGGAGGGCTTTGGAAACGCTTTTGGACCTTTGAGGTTGGGCTATGTTTTTTTTGTTGTGCTTTATTTGATTTATTGATTTATTTTCTCACCCAGTGATCTGGCCAAATCATTGATCTTGTTCTCAGTTGTAGTCCAGCCTACCGATTCAGAGTGCAGAGGCCAGTAAGACCTGCCCTTTTGAGACAGAGCTGCCTCGGAGCGCGCAGGGGATGGGATGGCTTGGACAGGATTTTCCACTCTGGCTTTACTTTTATGCCTCACAAACCACCAGCCTTTGGCGGTTGGAGTACATGGATGTGCCCCGCTATACAGAAACTTGTATTTCCCCAGATGGATTCCCAGAAAAAAACAATTTGGATAGTGGTTTGTGATACAAGGCCCTGAGAATCATTTCCGTTGCGTCATTTTCTCCAGAGAACTAGCAAGTCTTCTGTGCTCTGCCTTCTATTCGTTGTACGTCTTATTCCAACGTAACGGTAAAATGTACAACTTAAATGATGCAATCATCTCACAATGGTGTACAGGTGTCCTTGAAAATGTTTTGATGCTGTCTCCCGCTGCCCCAAATGGAACAACAGTAAAAAGTTTTTTGCAGTTAGGTGTGTGTATTTGTAGCAGTGTACTTGTAAAATGAATCATACATAGGAGGAGACTAGCGGACAGAACACTGGTTGCATACGATAGCTTGTCTCGGAGCAGACGACCAAAGGATGAGTAATACCACGTGTGATCTGATGAATTATTGGAGGCAAGGAGTTAATTATTAGGTCTGGGCGTACTGGGACGGCCTCGATATATCACTGGGAAGAAAGTCCCCAGTGTTGACACTGTGATGCACACTCCTCTAAATGTTTCACGATATAGCTTGTCGCATATTCACCGCCCCTCCGTTAAGCCGCTGTTGTGGTGACTTAGCTACGTCGCTGCTTAGCCATCAACTCATATTTTTCCTTAGGAGCACCAAGAAGAAAAAAAAGAGGCACAAAATGAGCAAGCGGCCCTCATCTTTATGTGTTATAACATGCCCCGAGGCTATGCTTCTGATATGCCCGCTGTGGCCAAATGCCTGTCCAAGTGTACACACACACACCGCGGTTCACTTTGATTAACCGCGCTTGGCTTCATCGGCCGAGCGGAGTTCTCTCGCCTGTTTCTTTTTTTTTTAATTTTTCTTTACCATGGTGGAGCTGTTAAGGCTTGTTTGGTGAGAGCCTTGGAACATGTTGGAATGAATAAATGAATTAGTCGGATGAATAAATGATGACTGACTATATTGGAGGAAAATAAACGTAGTGGGGTACGAATCAATTTGACACGAGAGTGTGCACTTGCCTTG
>OLKM01000184.1:205490-215490 GCA_900291075.1 Melanogrammus aeglefinus
TTCTTCTCAACCTATCTTTCTTGATTGTACCTCTCTCTCTCTCTCTCTCTCTCTCTCTCTCTCTCTCTCTCTCTCTCTCTCTCTCTCTCCTCTCTCTCTTCTCTCTCTCTCTCTCTCTCTCTCTCTCTCTCTCTCTCTCTCTCTCTCTCTCTCTCTCTCTCTTCCTCCTCTAGCACTGTCTCTCTCTTTCTTTCACTTTCCTTCAACCTCAACCTCTCTTGTCCATCAGATCACCATCCTTGGCTCCATTGATGTGGATCGGACGGAGAGGCCTGAGGACACTCTCCGTCCTGGGGGGAGGGGGGTTCATAGGACAGATGATTTCCATTAAGGCCCCTGGTATCATGGCACGGGCGAGAGTGTCTGAGGGATAAGAACACTGCATTTGATGTGGTCGGGGAGAGATTAGAATCAGCAACTGTTCAACATGAAATAAAGAGAGGGAGAGAGAGAGGGATAAAAGAGGAGATGGAGGGTGATGTATATAAAAGATGAATAGGGGACATGCAAGATTTCACCTGGAAGTGGGGCCCATCTGTGGCTCAGAAGGGCTTCTAAACACAGACACACACAATCAGCATGGTTTTCCATTGATCCTTCTAAAACCTCCATGAAGCCCTTACCACATGTTTCCTCCTTTTACATGTAGGGCTTTCAAATGACAGCGTCCCCTCCCATTAGTTAAAGTTCAAATGCAAGAAATTAGAGGGAGAGAGAGAGAGAGAGAGAGAGAGAGAGAGGAGAGAGGGAGAGGGAGAGGGAGAGAGAGGGAGAGGGAGAGAGAGGGAATGGATTTGAGGAGGTAGGACCACATTAATAGATGCTAGATTAAAGACGTCAGCAGCAGGGATAAATAAAGTTTAGCGCCCATTAGAGCAAAGAAAACGGGGCATGCTGAGGTCACAGACAAAGGAAAGAGAGACTTATGATCGCGTGTGTGTGTGTGTTGGCCCTTTGTAGGTGTGCTTGCATGCATTCTTGTGTGTCTGTGTGCGTACGTGTGTGTGTTATGGGCCTGCAGGCGAGGGCATTACAGTGGGTTGAATGGGCAGGGTACAAAAGTCCCAACTTCAGTTCACTTTATGCAAATGAGTGCGTGCAGCAGCGTGCGTGCAGAGGTGCGCGTGCAGAGGTGTGATTGGACAATCTTCACTCAGTCATTACTGGTGGACCGCACAGACTCTTGTTGAATTTAATTCTCTGGTTTTAAGAAGTGTAATCGACAATATGGCTTTGGGCGTGTGTGTGTGCGTGTGTGTGTGTGGATGAAGGCTGGTTGAAGCAGCCTCACCTGACCCGAGTGAGTCTGATTGGACTGTGGCGATGGTTGAGGCTGCACACCTGCAATCAGTGTGCACCGGGTGAACCAGCCGTCACCACACACACTCAGGCAGAGCTCTCCTGCATGGAGACCATGGATCATTAGCAAACCTTACAATAAGCCGTCTTTAACGTCCTTTCTCTGGAGGAGTCCAGTAAAAGGCAGGTGCCGTGTTGCCTTGGCTTTGCCACAGTGGTAGTAAACTCCAAAAAGCAACAACTAGAGTGAGTCCGGGGCGATGCCACTCGTTGTCAGGCCATGTGCGTCGGAGTGTGTCTAAAGATGGTGCAGGAAACACAAGGCACCCGGCTGTGTGGTCCATTCCACCCCTCACCACACACACACACACACACACACACACACACACACACACACACACACACACACACACACACACACACACACACACACACACACACACACACACACACACACACACACACACACACACACACACACACACACACACACACACACACACACACACACACACACACACACAGTCACACACACAGTCACACACACACAGTCACAAACAGTTGCAGTCGCACACACACAGTCACACACACGTACGCATACACACACAGTCTTGCGTACACACACACACACACACACAGACACATACAAAGTCACGCGTACGTACACAAACACACACACACACACATACACACAAGCACACGCAAAAACACTGATGGATGACCTGAGCCTGGCTCTCTCTCTCTATTTGGTGGTGCCATTAGGTGGAGTGGCTCGGTGACACCTCTGTGACAGCCCCTCCTCCACACCTGCACCCCTGTTACCCATCTATCACCCCGGCACCGTTTATACTTTATGCAAACAAGGATGAATGGTTCAGCCAACCTAGCATGCTGCTTTATCACATACACACACAGACCACACACATTCACTCACACACAGACACCCAAACACATTCCACACGCACACACCCACAGACACAAGCATTACACGCATACTCATTCATACACACGCACACACACACACACACATGCATACACACAGACAGAATCACACATGATAGTAGTGGCGTTGAAGCTGCACTAATTAGAGAAGCCTAATCCCTTTCTCTGAGATGTTTTCATTCATTTTCGTTCGGAGACTATAAGCTGTCCTAATTATCTGTGCTCTGACTGTAGAGAAAATGTGTTTTTAAAGTGCAGAGAGAAAGAGAGAGCGAGGAAAAATGCATGTCCAGATGTTAATTGACTACTCATGCTGGATCCCTAATTGGCTTATTTATTTGGACTGTTTTAAATAAGCAGACACAGTTATGCAGTGTGAAACACACACTCGTCTCGTTCACAACAACAGGCCCGCATACAGCGTGACCATAAGATAGCACATTGTGTAGCAGATTGGGAATAGTCATTAGAATGAGAATACATGTTTTTAAATCTAAAATCATTCTTTGTACTGTTTTTTATTGACGGGGAAATGAATACATTTCCACATCTTTATTTAACACTTTTTTTAAAAACAAATACTTGTACTTTCCTTTGGTACATTTGTGAAGGACTTGGTGAACCCGTCTCTTGCATCAACCACGTTGTTGCATAGCATGACACTAAGTGGCCTGAACATGCATTCAGTTGGAGGAGCTCATTTAGTGCACATTAAGCGAAGCTAGCTCAAAGTGTTGACACGCAGGCTTCATCATGAATTATACGTTATGTAATTCAGCTCAATAAAGTGAAACACAAACAATATTGCTGGAAATGTCAACGCCTGTAGCTTCGCAACATGAACTCTTGTCAACCTTTAAGTAGGTGTTGTTTCGGCGTTATTTTTGTCCTATATTTTTCACTTCATCAAGTGGAGTAGACCCTCTTCCGGCGACTTCCAGCGGGATTTTGATGGGTGTTACGTAAAGCCGTTGAATGACATAACAATGTAACAGAAGCGCACACGGTGGAGTGGCGATACGAGTGACCTACACCCATCGCTCTGTCCCAGAAATGGTGCTCAATCGACTGGAGGGGACCATACATGCAAACGGTGTAGCCGTCTAAGCTGTCAGTCACACAGAAACAACACTACCATTGGAAAGGGAGGGGGGGCGGTCAATTAGCCTGGAATGATATGCTTGTCATCTGAATGAGAGAGAGTGCAAGAGGAAGTGAGAGAGAGAGAGAGAGAGAGAGAGAGAGAGAGAGAGAGAGAGAGAGAGAGAGAGAGAGAGAGAGAGAGAGAGAGAGAGAGAGAGAGAGAGAGAGAGAGAGAGAGAGAGAGAGAGAGAGAGAGAGAGAGAGAGAGAGAGAGAGAGAGAGAGAGAGAGATACAAAATGCTGGCCTTTGGGTTGTGGATTTGGCTGTCAGTATTATTTACAGATTTTCTTTTTTTTCTTGGATTCCATTTCTATACCTATTCGACTTCATTAGATGACTTGTTCAGTTGTGTGATTTTTGTTTCACGAAAATGGACATAAACAGTCGAAGAACGCATTAAAACGGCCACATAAATCAGATCCTCTCACTTTCAGTTTAATAAGTTTGCATTGTCAAATTAAACTGACAGATAAAAAAGAGAATCACGGCCCTTGTTTAGCAACAGCGATATCCTCACAGCCCTGTTTGTCTGACTGGTCAGCAGCCACCTCCCTCTGTGGTCAACGCTGCCTGAAATGCGAAGCACCGTTTAGATGTCCTACTTGCAGCAAAACCTCAGAAAAACAGAAAATCAACCCACACACACACAAGCACACAAAGGCCTGTTCCGTGAACCCCCCCCGGCTCGGCCATGACTCCGTGTTGTGAGGGCAGGGGGCCCGTCTGGGGGCCAATCACTGGTGGGGGCCACAGGTTGCTGCAGGGGGCCCCAGAAACTCAGTAAACGGTAGGATAGCCTGACGGGGGATTGGCGCAAGTGTCAAGACCCGGCAAACACACGCTTATGCTCGTGGGCGCATACTGACCCCCCCCCCCCCACACACCACACACACACACACACACACACACACACACACACACACACACACACACACACACACACACGTGTGCCCATTTACTCACGCAAGCAAGCACATCAGCTCAAAAACATCAGAGCACAGTGTGTGGGAAGTCTAACACAGAGCACTGTACTACGCTGACATCAAGTCAGAGTACTCCTAGGGGTATATGAACAAATGTGTGTCTATGTGTGTGTGTGTGAGTGTGTGTGTGTGTGTTTATGTCTGTGTGACATATATATGTCACCAAAAGCAGTTGTTCCTATCCCCCTCACACCTCTCTATTCTTTGTGTCCTGTCCTATTTATCCATCTATCCATAGTCCTCACTCGGCAACCATTGTGTGCGCCCCCCAAAACACGACACCTCAGTAAATGAGGACGTGAGCAGTAAGCCCATTGGACAGCCTGAGTGGTTACCACCTCGTCTTCCCTTTCTGAATAACTAACAGGGACTCCGACGAACACCCACCGCGGTGCCACAGGTTGTCCTCTGACCCCAGCGGCTGTGGTGTGGTGTGGGGGGGGGGGGAAATCAGCAACAATAAAACCACAACAGTGTTGTTGAGTGGGGCGGTTGTAAACAAAGCCGCGCTGAGGAGCGAAGGCACTCCGAATAAACTCGGGCTCTGTTTATTCATAAGTTATTCCAGGGAGTGCCTAGCTCAACGGGAAGCGGGCCGTGACGCTGTGTGTTTGTGCTCCTGGCCGGGTCGCGAGCGACGCCTGCGTCTTGAGTTTCACACTCTTACCGCAGTTAATGCCCGGACGCTTTATGTTAAAGGGTGAGTTTTACGAACGCGCAAGCTGTTAAACATCACATCCCTAATGGGAAGTGCTTTATGTGTCTGTGTGTATGTGTTAGTGTGTTTTGGTTGTGGTGGGTGGGCGGGGGTTGCGGCGGGGGTTGTGGGGGGGATTGGTGAGGTCGGAGGACAGCCAAGAGTCATCGACGGCGGCGACCTTGACAACAGCGTGAACGAGCCGATAGTGGATTAACATGGGGAGTTGTCGTCTAGATTGAAGCTATTGGCTTAGTGAGCGGTAGCACCTTCCAGACTTTACCCTTCCTCTCAGGTAAGGACGAGTGTGGGGGTGTGTGTGTGTGTGTGTGTGTGTGTGTGTGTGTGTGGTGTGTGTGTGTGTGTGTGTGTTGGTGTGTGGTGTGTGTGTGTGTGTGTGTGTGTGTGTGTGTGTGTGGCTTAGGGGGCGGCAGGCAGACAGACATGAAGGAGGAGGGCGGGGGGAGATTGGGGGAGGGATGGATGAGGGGGAGGCGTGTGAGTGCATGCCAATCTGTTTTACTGCGGATTTCCTTAAAGATCCCGGCAGTTCGTGTGTGTGTGTGTGTGTGTGTGTGTGTGTGTGTGTGTGTGTGTGTGTGTGTGTGTGTGTGTGTGTGTGTGTGTGTGTGTGTGTGTGTGTGTGTGTGTGTGTGTGTGTGTGCGCATCTGCTCTTGTGTGTATGTGTATGGTGAGCGAGGTTGACAATTCTGGGTAAATCAAACAGACAAACACATCTTTTTTTGGTTGAATAAGTCAGCAAAATTCACACTATCCACATAGAAACACACACACACACACACACACACACACACACACACACACACACACACACACACACACACACACACACACACACACACACACACACACACACCACAGAACACAGTAAACACACTTAAGAGTCGCACAAACCTCCACGGATGAATATACTTCAATGTAAATATTAACATAGGCAGCCATATGGAAATACTAGCACAGATGCATGAAATGCATGAAATATTATGCATGCATCAAAACTCAAGAGAGTCGAAAGTATGGCTCCCGCAACCCATATCAGAGAGAGAGAGAGAGAGAGAGAGAGAGAGAGAGAGAGAGAGAGAGAGAGAGAGAGAGAGAGAGAGAGAGAGAGAGAGAGAGAGAGAGAGAGAGAGAGAGAGAGAGAGAGAGAGAGAGAGAGAGAGAGAGAGAGAGAGAGAGAGAGCAAAAGAGCGAGAAAGACAGGGAGAAAGACAGGGAGAAAGACAGGGAGAGGCACAGTTAAAATCAAGAAAGAGAGGTTGAAATGAAATAGAGAGAGAGAAGCGTTGAGAGACAGTAATAGACTCGGGGTAAACGGAGAACAGAGAGAGAGGGAGAGGTGTGTGCTGCATGATCACGTCACGAAAACAGTTGTTCCTCACTCGTACTTCACGTGACATTTTAGCGACTTTAGCGCTAGAGAAGGTGTTTCTCTCCCCTCTCTTCCTTTAAAGCACCATGGCTACAGAGTGTAATTGTTTCACATACTCAACAGTGAACAACATTTCGCCACAACGAGATTCCAGATAATGGGTCCCTCCTTCAGAAGCTCTTGGGCAATCAAACGCTCCATGAATTCACCTCCACTAATCACCCGCACTAAGTGGCAATTTAGGAGAGCACTCCCTCCCCGCTCCACCCCCAATGAAAATACGGTAAAAAGTACTATTTTTAATTCATTTCTGTCTTCTCGTGAGAAAAGCTTTCATCCGTGCCCACGCTGAACCTGTGATTTAAAGGTGTCTTGGTGTTCTTTTATTAGCTGTTCTTGTTTTGGTAATAGTAGGTGATATGAAACACTGAGGAAATGGCCCATTCATATAAAGATGTTGTGTGGTTGGCGTGCTTGTGTATAGTTTGTGGGAATGGTGGGCTGTGTTCAAGTGAATCAGTATTCAATTACCCACTACACCTCTTCTTTAGTTTGTATCACCTTCCAAAAAAGTAAGGAATCTTCAAAGAGTGTGTGAAGAAATACCGTGAATTAAACATGCTGTTGTTGAATAAAAACATGGATAAATAGATCAATACCTCACACAAGAATGGGTTAATGACGATTCAATTCTTGTAGTCTAAACATGGATCTAAGCCAGAACTCAGAGCTGTGGAGGAGATCATATGTAAAGATTTTATGTAAAAGAGATAAGTGGGGAATACCAATGAGGAGATGAGCCGACATGCTGAAAAAGGTCAATTTTCATTTCATGGTGCCTCCAACATTAGCTGCAGTCCATGTCCTTCCAATTGTAATGAATCACTGCTGCGACTGATCCCCATCCTCTCTCTCTCTCTCTCTCTCTCTCTCTCTCTCTCTCTCTCTCTCTCTCTCTCTCTCTCTCTCTCTCTCTCTCTCTCTCTCTCTCTCTCTCTCTCTCTCTCTCTCTCTCTCTCTCTCTCTCTCTCTCTGTCTCTCTCTCTCTCTCTCTCTCTCTCTCTCTCTCTCTCTCTCACCCTCCCTCTCTCTATGTCTCGGTCTCTCTCTCTCACCCTCCCTCTCTCTATGTCTCTCTCTATGTCTCTGTCTCTTTCTGTCTCTGTCTCTCTCTCTCTCTCTATCTGTATCCGTTTGTTTACTGTCTTTCTGTGCTCTCTTTGTCTCACCCTCCCTACACACACACACACACACACACACACACACACACACACACACACACACACACACACACACACACACACACACACACACACACACACACACACACACACATTTCCTTCTCTCTCTGTTTCACCCGCCCACTGCACCTGTCCATATATAATTGAGCATCACACAACATTGTTCCACAGCGTTAATTTTTCAGTAGCTCGGGAGCGGTGCACACACACACACACACACATACACCCCCTGTACCCCAGCCACCGAGGTCACTGAGGTCAACCAGGAGTGCTCCTAGCATGTGTGTGTGTGTTTTGTGAACCTAGCGTGTGTGTGAGTGCTTTTTATTGCTGTCTCCAACTAGTTTATTTAGTGTCCTTCATCCCTCCTTCCTCTTCCACCCTTGTTTCACATGTCGAATGGTTGCTGGCGTGAACTCGTCACGAGGAGATGCCTTGTCCTTCATAATACAAAACACAGACAGATACAGACAGACACACAGACACAGAGACAGGTGAACAGACAGACAAGAGTCATACAGACCAACACACACAGATAGACACACAGACAGACAAAGACACACAAACACACAGACAGTCACACAGACACACAGACAGACAAGCTGCCAGATAGACAGAGACACATGGACACACAGAGAGACAGACAGTGAGACACACAAACAAACAGACACAAACACACAGACACAAACACAGAAACACAGACACACCTTCCTCTCCAAACCCATGCAAAGCACTCCCCGGGGTCACACCCAAGGTTTTTAATATCGCTCCCAAGTCGTTGTGAGCTCCCAGAATCCCCTCGGTGAACGAGCCTTGCCGCGTGCCTCGGTGAACTCAGAGAGGCAGACGGAGGCGGTGAGACTCTGAGCCGCGGCTCTCTCCTGCTGCGGCGTCCTGACCTCCGCTCCTCGCCGCACCGTGAAGGTTATCTGCAGGGGAAGCTCCTTGCCGAGGAGCCCCCTCTCTCTAGCCTATATGATCCGGCCCCCCGGGGCCTCCTGCTGGGCTTTATTGTGGCCCCGTAATGCTGGATTTGATTATCCTCCATGAACATAATGGCATCATTTGCTCAGCGCGCCGTGCCTCGTGCGCTCAGGCCGCGCGCTAAGGAGGTTTTTATTCCCTCGATCTTCTGGGAAATTAAACCGGCTTGCCCCCGCCGCCACGCACATCACAGAGTGCGCATGTGTGTGCCGCCCTGACGCAAGCACACACGCGTGTGTGTGACTGCATGCAAATACACACAACCGTGTGGGAAATGATAGAGAAGGGGGATTACGTTCCAAAGTGTTTTTGTGTATTTTCCTGAGGTGTAGGAGTCTTTGCTCCTAACCTTAACTCAGTGACACGTACAGTGGTCCACACACGGACAGAAACACACACAAACACACAGACACAAGCACACACAGAATCACACACACAGCCTCATCACACACAAATACACACACACACACACACACACACACACACACACACACACACACACACACACACACACACACACACACACACACACACACACACACACACACACACAGAAACACAAACACAGCCTCATTCACACACACACACACACACACACACACACACACACACACACACACACACACACACACACACACACACACACACACACACACACACACACACACACACACACACACACACACACACACACACACACACAGCCCCAATCACACACACACACACACACACACACACGGATGCCCTATTAAAAGTGTATCATCGGGCAGCAGGGCTGCCTAGTGTGAGCCTCTTAGTGCATCTCCAGCAGGGCATTAGCCGCGGCGGCTGTGAGGAGAAGCACGCCACCAGAGTGAGTGATAAAGGTAAGCAGGCGCGCAGAAAGTGCTATCCTGTCGCGCCTAAAGGTTAGGCGCTAGATTTATGAGCCGCCGTCCCCCTTGGCCTGGGCTGTTTAGGGAAGCAGGGGCCTTTAATGTTTTAGCGGGGCAGATTGATGTCTTCTAGACCCGTTCCCCCTACTCCACCAGCCCATCCACCCACCACCAGCTGAAGAAC
This sequence comes from Melanogrammus aeglefinus, assembly GCA_900291075.1. Taxonomy (NCBI): domain Eukaryota; kingdom Metazoa; phylum Chordata; class Actinopteri; order Gadiformes; family Gadidae; genus Melanogrammus; species Melanogrammus aeglefinus. The sequence continues at coordinate 215,234 of OLKM01000184.1, forward strand.
ATGATGGTCTTTGCGCATGGAGACGGGGAGGGCAGTGAGGAGAAGGAAGTTGAGGGAAATAGGTTAAGAGTTGTGTGTGAGTAATGGGAGGTGGTGGAGGAGGGTGAGAGGTCCGCTGCAATGTTGTATGTATGTAAAGAGGTTTCTTCTGGGCCTCATCAAAGAGACCCTACAACCGGAAGTTTAGGAACGGAATTGTTACAAGTCCCCCTGGATAATAACTGCTAAATTATTCAATGTAATGTAAATGCAGATAG
>OLKM01000184.1:220490-222990 GCA_900291075.1 Melanogrammus aeglefinus
GTTCTCATTAATGGCGTCTAACTGACTGTGCTGCACACTAGGGGCGATGATCGCGCACATACACACGCATTTACACACACACAGACACACACACACACAAACACACACACACACACGAAACCGCAAACAATTGCAAACACAACTTGCAAAACTAAACTGGCACGCTAAGGATTATCTTGTGGCCTGTGATGCAAAGTATGCAAATTAGGTGCTCCATCACGTAGTAATTGCTTCCCCCCCCCCCCCCCCCCCCCCTCTCGTCCACACGACCCCTCAGTCACCCACATTCTCAACAGCACGCACGCACACACATACACACACACACTCACTCTCATATGCACACTGTGGCAGAACACCCTGCCCTTGGCATAGTTGTGAACCTTCATTGTGCCTGCGTGTGTCTCTGCAGCGTAGCATTGAATGCGATGGCGGTGGCATGCGGTGTGTAATGCTCCCTGCGGCGTTCCTTCTCAGGATTAAACCGGATCCTCTGGTTGGCTGCTAGCTTGTTGGAGTTTTTTCCTTGACTTTTTGTCTGTTTGTGTGTTTGTGTGCGTCTTCTTCCAGACAAGGCTGTCTGCAGACGACAATTGCTTTGCTGAGACCTGCGAGGGAAAAGTGCCTGATACATAATTAGCATTGTTGTGGTTATGAAAGAGTGGCCGTTGTCTAGGTGATTTCAAGCCTCAGTCGTGATAGCTCCCTTTTTTCCTGAGCCTCACAGCAGCACACAAGCCGTCGCCCTTGCCCTCGACGTTGATGGACGGCATTAATGCGTCTGCACGATGCGTGCATGTACGCGTAATAACAAAATATACATAAGGACACACTGCATGCTATCGTTCACCTCTTATCCCCTTTGATCTGCCGTCCAACGCATCGGTCAATGCTCTGAATGGAATTTCTTCACAACATGAAACAATGGCAGGATAAGAAACAACCGTTATCTTTTTATTATCTATTCTATTACAAAAGAAACCCTATTCACTTTTATCTATTATTCTACAAAACTAGCCTTGTCTTTTCCTTCAGCGACTCTAACCCTGCACAAGGGGTGAGCTGAGGCCGCTCACGCTAAAGCTAAGCCAGCGCGGCTAGCGGGTCAGCACTAATGAATCGCCCATAGAGAACCAACCTGGCCCCTCGTTCATTAGCATCAACATGCTACCTAGCGCTGGCCCGGTCCCGAGAGCAGCCTCTCTAGCTCCCAGCCTGCTGGTTATGTATGAGTCTTCCTGTAGTTAGGCTGCACTAACAGGACCATCTCTTGAGTGCTCCATCCAACCCCACTCGCCAGAATGAAACCTGAACACGCTGTTTAAATTTCTTCATACGTTCAATCACATTGTTTCTCAAGCAAAGGAAAGTTAAATATCAACATTTCCAGATATATGTTTATCAACTTGGAGTGTTTTAACTGCTTGTGGGGGTAGGCAACAATAATATGTTGTATTAATAACCTCAATTATATATTTTAACACATTTCAGACACTGAGTGCGATTTTTGCTGGCAGTCCCCCTGGCCCCAGTTCTCGAGTCTCCATATGTGCTTGTTTATGACCTATAGCCGTTCTTTCATTTTTTCTGTAACATGCGCGCATATATCCTGTATTTAATAAATTAACACATAATACATGTTATATGATCACAATGTACCGAAGAATCACCCTCATGGTGCACTTCATACATACACTAATTTAAAGAGGAATTATTAAGCCATCTTTTACTCCAAAGCAAAGTGCAATCGTTGCCGTAACGACGTAACGCGTGGCAACAGAGCTGCCAAAACGCGTTTCAATTTTAACATAAACACAGTTCCACTGGCTATGAAATAGATTATACTAAGGTGCACCAGGCAGAACAGCGCTTCCCTGAGTGTCACTGAGGCCATGACCCCCTCATGTGTGAGAGGTTATTCTTCATGGCTGGTGAAGAATAACCTCTCACTCTTTCTGTTGTTGAATTCAATGATCATGGCAAACTGCATATTTGTAGGATTAAAAGAGATACATATAAATAGTTGTTTAATTTATACTGATCTGAAGTGGAATCTATTTAAATGATCTTAATTATCAACCACATTGTTTCTTATGGACCACAGGAAGCCAAGACCACTTTACTCGTATCCAGAAACGTTGATATCAAAGCGTATTTTTGGGTTCCATGGTTTGCAGAAACATACAATTACCGGTATCTATGTCTCCTTGTGGCGACTGGGTGGCTCCATCCAACCCCCTGACCCACACACACGCACACACGCACACACACACACACACATACACATACACACACACATACACACACACAAACACCCACCCACACACACACACACACCACACACACCACACACACACACACATACACACACACACACACACACACACACCCACCCACACACACCCACCCACACACACACCACACACACACACACCCACCCACCGCACACACACACACACACACACCACACATACACACACACACCACCCACCCACCCACCCAC
>OLKM01000184.1:225490-232990 GCA_900291075.1 Melanogrammus aeglefinus
CACAGACGCACACACATGCGCACACATACACACACAAACAGAAAAGTTAACCAGACCTCTCATTCACACCCAAACCAAATCTATAGTAGCACCACGTTTGCAATTGACTTGAGATTCAAGTTTTAAATCCTTTGCAATCTTCCTGAGTTTCTTCGCCAATAAGAAATAACGTTGGGCCTGTTCATGTTCTTGTTGTGATTACGTGTTCATGTCAATGTAAGTTCAATGGGAACGTTGGTCATGTTAAAGTCAAAGGGAACGTTGGTCATGTTAAAGTCAATGGGAACGTTGGTCATGTTAAAGTCAATGGGAATTTTGGTCATGTTAAAGTCAATGGGAACGTTGGTCATGTTAAAGTCAATGGGAACGTTGGTCATGTTAAAGTCAATGGGAATGTTGGTCATGTTAAAGTCAATGGGAATGTTGGTCATGTTAAAGTCAATGGGAACGTTGGTCATGTTAGAGTCAATTGGAACGTTGGTCATGTTAGAGTTAATGGGAATGTTGGTCATGTTAAAGTCAATGGGAACGTTGGTCATGTTAGAGTCAATGGAAACGTTGGTCCCGTTCCTGTAAGGTCAATAGGAACGTTGTTCCTTTTCTTGTAAGGTCAATGGGAACATGGTCATGTTAGAGTCAATGTTAACATTGGTTCTGTTCCTGTTAGACTCAATGGGTTTTCTATGTCCCTCCTCAGACGACGTCCCTCCCTACTTCAAGACGGAGCCGGTGCGCTCCCAGCTGCACCTGGAGCGCAACAGGCTGGTGCTCACCTGCATGGCGGAGGGCAGCTGGCCCCTGGAGTTCAAGTGGATCCACAACGGCACCGAGCTCACCCGCTTCTCACTGGAATACAGGTGAGAGCCTGGGAGGGAGGGAGGGAGGGAGGGAGGGAGGGAGGGAGGGAGGGAGGGAGGGAGGGAGGGAGGGAGGGGAAAGAGGGAGGGAGAAGAGAGAAGGAGAGAGATGGGAGGGAGAAGAGAGAAGGAGAGGAGAGAAGGGGAGGGAGAGGGGAAGGAGGGAGAGAGGGGGAAGAGGGGAGGGAGAGAGACAGAGAGAGGGAGACACAGAGTGGGGGCTTGATGTTGGTGCCCTGACTCACCATGAACAAATTAATCTACGTTATTCTGGTTCAACAACCCTCGTATTTAGATATCACCATTAGAAACCCAGAGACTCATTGCTAATGCGGTCATGAAGCCAAGCGACCGAGGAAACACAGCACTTCACCTCTAGAAAAGGTATTCCCCCGCCGCCCCCCGATACATAAAGGAAACGGGCGTGACTGCTGATGATGCCCCACACCTCTCCCTCTTTGCATGAATCTCCACACCAGATTCATCCCACCCTTGTCGAGGGGGAGAGCAAGGGGTCGGGAGCGTCGTGATGGAGGGGGGGGAAAGAGTTTTGTGCAGCGGATGAAGTGTCGGCAAACACTGCTCTTATCTCCCAGAGAGGGGTGACTGCACCACGTGTGTGTGTGTGTGTGTGTGTGTGTGTGTGTGTGTGTGTGTGTGTGTGTGTGTGTGTGTGTGTGTGTGTGTGTGTGTGTGTGTGTGTGTGTGTGTGTGTGTGTAGTCGTGTGTGTGTGTGTGTGTGTGTCGTGTGTGTGCGTTTGTGGGTGTGTGTGTGTGTGTGTGTGCGGGAGAATGTGTGTGTCTACGTCCATCTGCGTGTGGATGAAAAAAGGTGGTTAACACGGTTGCTGATGGAGCTGACCCGTCCCCTAAAGGAGATAAGAGCAGACTTGAGATCAGGTCTAACATGCTGCAGGGTTCAGAGTGCAGCACGGGCCGCCTCGAGGAGCCAGCCCCTGATTGGCTGATGGAGTGAGTAATTTAGCGATAGGGCGCATGACTGAGCTGCTGATCAAGTGTGGGATTGGATGTGTGTGTGTGTGTGTTGTGTGTGTGTGTGTGTGTGTGTGTGTGTGTGTGTGTGTGTGTGTGTGTGTGTGTGTGTGTGTGTGTGTGTGTGTGTGTGTGTGTGTGTGTGTGTGTGTGTGTGTGTGTTGTGTGTGTGTGTGTGTGTGTGTGTGTGTGTGTGTGTGTGTGTGTGTGTGTGTGTGTGTGTGTGTGTGTGTGGTTAACATGCTTACTGGCTGTGATTGCTTGGCAGAGTACACGTGTGTGTGTCCCTCGGCTCGTCCCCGGCCCCCCCGGTGCGGGGCTGTGTGAGGTGAGGCGTGGGGGGGCCGGTGTTAATGAGGTTATGATAAAGGTCCCCTGCAGCTGAGGGTGGCTTTAAATACCGACCGTAGGCGGCGCGACCTTCTGTCCGCTGGAAACGGATCAATACCGGGTGATGGGAGAGAGAGAGGAGGGAGGGAGGGAGGGAGGGAGGGGGGGAGGGGGATAGAGAGAGAGAGAGAGAGAGAGAGAGAGAGAGAGAGAGAGAGAGAGAGAGAGAGAGAGAGAGAGAGAGAGAGAGAGAGAGAGAGAGAGAGAGAGAGGAGAGGAGGGAGAGAGAGAGAGAGAGAGAGAGAGGAGTTTGTTGCATGAGGGGGGGGGGTCAATATGCACGGTTCCCTGTCTATGTTGGGCATGAGATTGCTGCTTTAAACTGTTCCCCCTACATCCATGTAACCTTAATGTTGACATCCAGATGACAGGATGTGTTTAAAAGCACAATTCAACGCAAAAACATTTAGCATATTGTTTATATATAATGCCTTAAGGCATTATATATATCATGTCTTAAGGGTACAAAATATTGAACATGTGGTTTAGGGCAGGGCTGCATGATGTGTGTATGTGTGGGTGTTGGCAGGGCAAGATAAAACAAGAACAGTTTGGATTAGTTGCCTCTGTGTGCGTGCATGCATGGGTTTGTTTTGCGCCTCAGAAGCGAATTGAAATGGTTTTTTTAACACCTGTGGTTGAGGGTGTGAGTGTGCTAGGAAGAGCTTCGGCACATAACTGCTGGAATGTTAATTTATTTGAGGAATAAGAGTGGGAGAGACAATCACAACGCAGAGAATAGGCTAATTCCATCAGGCCTTGTTAGATATGCACACGATCAACATGAATCCAAAAAGACACACACACACACACACACAACACACACACACACACACACACACACACACACACACACACACACACACACACACACACACACACACACACACACACACACACACACACAAATGAACACAATGTCTTCTACAATATATCCGTGAAAATCCGACATAATCATTTCAAGGCCTTTATCTCTAAATTAAAAGACAACTTAATTAACAAAAGGGAGATCATATCAATCCTATAATCCTCACTGACACACACACAAGGCATGCACACTTGCACACACAACCACACTGGCCTGATTGGTGTTTCTCCTCCGTCGTTGTTTGTCATTGTTGAGATTAATTGAAAGATGAAGCCTAGGGGGTTGTCAGCGGCCATTTGACCGTGTAATCCACGCCAAGAGTGACGACCAACCAAAGTAACGAGTGCAGATTGAATGGTGGGAGTTCTGTTTCCCAAGCTCCTGCCTCTCTACGGGACGATGCAAAGCATGTATCGCTGCCTGCATCTAATTCCAATAATGTCAAATACCAAAATATTAAACGCATTATTTCTCGGCTCCTGTCCACTCAGAACCCGCGGAGCCATGTGTATCTCTATCGATTAACGTCGGGCGTTCGGGTTTGGAGTTTGCGTTATTAAAGCCATGCTTTGGCAGCAAATTGGAAAAAGCTAAAACTTGCTATTTTAGACATATTTTGGTCTATTTATGTCATAACGGTGTGTCGTTTCGTCTGTCCTTGTGTATCCATACCTGCGTGTTTCAGTCAGTTTCTGTGAGTGCCTGAAACCCACGGTGGCATTTACATTTAGAGTAGGCGTTTATGTTCGGTAATTGAGAACACGGCTTCGGAAAAAGCCACCACTCTTTCCCCCGCGAATCGCATCAATGCATATCACAGCCCATCACGGCGTATCACTGAGGATCACTGAGTATCACTGTGTAACACAGCCTATAATATCGTATCACAGCCTATCACAGCCTATCACATCGCATCACAGCCTATCACAGCCTATCACATCGCATCACAGCCTATCACAGCCTATCACATCGCATCACAGCCTATCACTGAGTAAAACATCCTACCACTGCGTATCACATTTAGCCGTCGTGCCTGGAGAACACACAAACAAACGTGTGTCCCTTCAAGTGCCCTATTCATATTGTCATTCATATGATAATATATCTTATAATAATTAATACATGACTGAGTGTTAATTAACACTTTGTGTCAATGTTTGAAAGGCGATGAGCGGCTGCATAGAGTGCACTTTGCATGAAGTGTTTAATAAGAGTCTCAATGCAGCAAAAGGCCTCAATGGCTTTAACGCCCAGATTCTGAATATAGACCCTATAACGGGAGTCATTGCTCATTGGTCCTCCCCTTCCCCCAACAGCCCCGTCCAATGAAATGAGAGCCATGGACATTGAATAACAAAATAACATTCAAATTCAATCAGGAAGAGTATTATCAACTGCCGGCTAATATAATCTTGCGGTGCGGACCGTAACAGTGTATCAATGACACGGTTGTTAACACTGATCCCGTTATTATCTGTGGGTCGGGGCCGGGAGCCACTGCTGAAGGGCACATCCTTCCTTTGTATCCATTCACCGCTGTTTTGTGGACAATAATAACTACCAACCTCGGCTGGTTGGATTGAATTAATGACCGGGTCGTTGGATTTCAAATGACATTCCCTTGTGCGAAAGAGAAATAGAATATCCACGGTACATGTTTTCACATTCACGTGCACTACTTTTTCTAAAGATTCAAGATGCAGTCCGTTTCTCCGTCGAGAGAGATGCGTACACTTAGAGCAGCCCGGACCTCAGGTAGGTGAGGCGGGACACGAAAGGCCCTGTGTCAGAGCGATGTGGGAGGAAGAAGCTCACGTTGGATCGAGCCCTAAACTCTGCACTTATTCTCCAACATGGCCACCAGTGGCAGGTCAGCAGACATCAATGGGAGCAGTGCTCCGCCACCGTCCGACCCAAATGGAGTCACCACCTGCACCGCAGACGTGTTACTGACATCCTCACCACTGCTCACCTTCACATTCTCTCCCCCAGCCCTATTATCCTCTGCCCGAGGACACAGCACTTCTCTCGCTCTCGCACTTTGCCTCTCTTACCTGCCCTGCGCACTCTGTCTCTCTCTCGCAGTCTCTCCCTCGTGTTCTCTCTCTCTCTCTCGCTATCTCTTTCTCTCGCTTGATCTCTCGCTATCTTTTGATCTCTCTCTCTCTCTCTCTCTCTCTCTCTCTCTCTCTCTCTCTCTCTCTCTCTCTCTCTCTCTCTCTCTCTCTCTCTCTCTCTCTCTCTCTCTCTCTCTCTCTCTCTCTCTCTCTCTCTCTTCCTCTTTCCGCCTGGTGAGAGTAGGAGAGGAGTGAATCACCAAAAGTGTAGAGAAAAAAGCTTGGTAAAAGGAGAATGGAGAAAAAAAATGACAAAGGTTGAAAAAAAGGAAGGAAACAGCCAGAGAGATGACGGCGTGTGCTGTTTTGATGTATGTATGAATGCTATTGTGTGTCTGTGTGTGTGTATCTGTATGTGTGTATAGGCAGGTGCCTTCTGTTCTTTTATTTATTTATGCATGTGTGTGAGTTGTCAGGTCTCACGTACACTCCTATGATATGCATGCATATCATAGGATTTAACAAGTCATTTATATGAGTGCATTACGTATATTGTACGAAATGAATCCGTGAGGGATTCCCATCTTAGCCTATGATTCAGTTCTAACCCTAACCCTAACCCTAACAAATGTAAAAGCCTTTTTTTGATTACATATCCATCATTATTGCACTTAGAAGGTGTTTAATGATACTTTTCTTCAACCTGTATAGAAATAGCGAAACATAAATACACAGATAGTATTATCTGTATACATAGAGGTAGGCGATTACCTTAAAGCCCAGGGGAGATACATGTGAGGCAAATCGCCCCAAGGGGCTTTGGATTTCTTCAGACGTCCATCTCCGCACTGCCTTCCCTCACAACTCTCCGTGTTCATTTTTGTTGATGTGTCTTCTTCCCACCTATGACCTTTGATTACCTCTTCCTCATCGCACTGTATCTCTTTTTCTCTCTTCTACCTCTCTTATCTTTCTCTATACCGATTCCTCTCTCCCTCCTTTTTTCCAGTGCGTGTGTGTATGTGTATTTGTGATCTATGTGTGTGTCTGTGTGTGATCTACGTGTGTAGGTGTACGTGTGTGTGTGATCTATGTGTGTGATCTATATGTGTAAGTGCGTGTGTGTGTGTGTGTTTTGCGTGTGTGTGATGATCTATATGTGTGTGTGTGTGTGTGTGTGTGTGTGTGTGTGTGTGTGTGTGTGTGTGTGTGTGTGTGTGTGTGTGTGTGTGTGTGTGTGTGTGTGTGTGTTGGCGTGTGTGTGTGATCTATATGTGTGATCTATGTGTGAGGGTGTGTGTGTGTGTGTGTGTCTGTGTGTGTGTGTGTGTGTGTGTGTGTGTGTGTGTGTGTGTGTGTGTGTGTGTGTGTGTGTGTGTGTGTGTGTGTGTGTGTGTGTGTGTGTGTGTGAGGGAGGGTAATTAAAAAGACCAAAAGGTCCGCCACTGTCCAACAGGACGGCGATCAATCTCTGTCCGGCGCTCGGACTCTGCTGAGTGCTCATCCCTGTCTGGAGCCGCAGCGCCAAGGAAAGGTTAATTATATTCATTATAGCAAGAAACCAGGGGGAGGGGCCTTCTGCAACATATGTAGAGATAGACAGAGATAGTGTGGGTGTGTGAGGGAGACAGGGCGAGAGAGAGAGAGAGAGAGGGTGGCTGTGTTTGAGAGGGAGAGGGAGTGAGAGAGAGAGAGAGTGGCTGGTTCTCAAAGTGAAGGCTGCAGCCATGCTAGAACACTTCCTTGCGAGTCGCGTCCTATGGCGATGAGGCTAGAGTGCTAGCTAGAGTGCTGCCCAGCGTTTGTAGCATTCAGAGTTTGGAACGACTTGCTAGTGTGGAAGCGCTTCCACTTCCGCTTTTTAAAGTTGCTCCAGTGGTAAATATTTTAATATTTGAATTGTTTAAACTGTTATTGGCGACAGTAGTTTGTTTAAACGCCAGCTACTTACATATTACAACAAATCAATCCGTGCAAAATATAGCCTATCATTACGTTGCAAAAACGTTTGAAAAAAAATGTTCAAATAACTTCACTTGTGTAAGGCAATGTGTATCGCTTTCCATACGCATCTTTAAATACCCAGCGCAGCATGTGAACACAAAGGATTGTGGGTATTTTGGCTCGTTGAGGATCCATCGATGCATCCTTGAAAAACCTCGGAATTCTGTAAAAATAAAGGACGCGAAAAAGGGCGCGAATTTCCGAGTGTTCTGAAGATGGGAACAGTGCTTGTTGGTGTTCTATAACGTAGCATCCTTAAAAAGGCAGCCGTTGAGCATGCTTCCTTCACATTGGGAAAAAGGCCTCTGTGTGTGTGTGTGTTTGGGAGGGA
>OLKM01000184.1:237990-244770 GCA_900291075.1 Melanogrammus aeglefinus
CTGCCTCCTCCTGACAACACGTCTCGGGTTGCGTTGTCGCGGAAGCAGCAATCCGTCGCCAACACATTCAGCCCGTGGCGCAGGCACACAGAAAAACTTTTTAAAGTCAAACCGGGGGTCTTCGCGCCCCCCATCCCCCCGTCCCCCAGTCCCCCGTAGGTCGTTACATCCGGTGGCGTGTTCTGTTGTGTCAACGTGTCTTCTTCATCCTCCTGTGTGTTTGTGTGTTTCTTCCCTCTGTGGCGGTCCAGTCATGGGGAGCTTCGAGGAAGGCGAGCGCGCCCAGTCCGTCTCCCAGGGCGAGGGGGCGGTGGTCCCGGCGCCACGCATCCGCAGCTTCCCCCAGCCGCAGGTGACATGGTACCGTGACGGCCGCAAGATACCTCCCAGCAGCCGCATGTAAGTCTGCTCCGGCGCTCTGTGACATTTCGGGGTTTTTGTAGTTTAACTTTTTGTTGTTTGTTGCTGTATGTGTTACTTTAATTGTCTTGGGTGGGCTGCTTTCAAGTTTTCATTTTAGGTTTTGTTTTGGCCGGGTGTCCTTGGGTGACCCTGTTCACCTTTAAATTGAAGTATGTCTTTGTTGATTCAAATTACATTACTTGGTTGCTGTTGCGTCTCACCAAGCGCTGTGAGTTCTGTGTGGGTTTTGTTTTTGGTGGCTGTTTGTGTTTGTCCCGTTGTCTTGTCTGCAGAGCTGTAGACGGTTCCCATATGTTGTTTGTCAATCTGTTTGCCTGATTTCTAGAATATTATTTCATATTTTGTCCTACTTTTTGAATGGGTGAAGTTGATTTGACGTGCTGATGAAATAGTAGCTCTCTGCTTGTATGTGCATGGGGGGAGTACAAAACAGGCAACAGCAAAACAAAATGCAGAGGTATGTCTTCTCGTAGGTGCTGCTTGTACCGTGTACGGCGGAACCGTCAGGTGGAGGGAAGTGTTGGCCCTTCCCCGTCTCTCCCTGCACATTTGGTCCTCTGAGATTCTGTGGATCTTTATTAGTCAGATTTTACTATTTGTTTAACTGTTCTCTGAACTGAGATATGTGTATTTCTCAGGTCTCAGTCTTTCACGGGGCCCTCTGACCCAATTTCTGATGAGCTGGAACCACAACACACACACACATAAGCACACACACACACACACACACACACACACACACACACACACACACACACACACACACACACACACACACACACACACACACACACACACACACACACACACACACACACACACACACACACACACACACACACACAATCACTCACCCACACATACTTCCCTGTAACAAGGCTGACAATGGGAAATGAGATTCTTGTTTTTGCCTTCTCAGTTTCACCACTTAAAATAAAAGTGAGAGTGGTGGGGGGGAGTTGAGTGGTTTAAATTAAGAGTTGAATTGGAATTACAGCTCCCTCTGACCCAAAGCAGGATGTTTTTCAGCTCGAAGGCTTGGGTCTGTGTTTATGTGTCGTTGTCTGCTTGTATTTCTGCCTGACCGTGTTAGTGAGACATTTATCCCCAGATTCACACCACTTTAGACACTTTTCAAAAACAACGAAAACAATGGACTTATCAACATCTTGTTTCCTTGCGACTGATTCTAGTTCTTATTTAAGGAACAAGAGAGTTTTATTGACGCCAAAGGTGAAGGGAAAAGACTGCCCCAGCTCCTGTTCAGCCTGGGAATCATCTCCTTGACTCATAAAGACCTACACCATGATTAGTGGAGGAATAATTGAATGGCCACTGGACTTTGATTATCAACGTGCTTAGGTTCAAGGAGAAGAGGACCGCGCATTGACCCCTGAGGAATGCCAGCTTCCACTTGATGTGATTTTGACGCCTCCCCCTTCCCTTGGCAACCCGTCAGGGTCAAGGTGGGGAGAGTGTTGGGGGGGGAGGTAGTAATCAAACTGTGTACCCGGAACGTGCCAAATACTGAGTAGACAGCCGGGTCAGAGAGCTGGAGTGTCAAAGGCCTCGATAAAGTCCGGCTCCCCGGGACAGTGACCTCTAGAGTGTGCTCTTGCTGACCACAAGGAGTTCACAGCAGTCACCAGAGCGCTCCCTGTGAAGCGTCCAAAGCATCCAGTCGTGTGTGTGTGTGTGTGTGTGGGTGTGTGCGTGTGTGCATCCATCTGTATATTTGCATATGGACACATCCATTATAGGCAGTGATTGCTGCTGTCTCATCAACTGCATTTATTCCCTGAAGCCATGACCTTGCCCTTCCGGTGAAACAGATGCCTTGCTTACCAGCTCCGCATCATCAGTAATCACGCGTTCCGTGACCTAGAACGACATGCAATGGCACCTGACTAAATGAAAACACCGGGGGGCAAAAAGGAAAAAGGAAGGGAACGAAGTAAATCAGCTGGGTTTCTCTCCACTGCGTGGTGTGAATCGTGATCTCGCTCTGCACTGAGTGAGTCTGACAGACGGGATCAGCAGTCGTCTGTGACTTGTCGACTTCTCCCTGCCACTAACTATGTCCTATTTGGCATTTCCAGAGAAGGAGAAAGGGGTGAGTCAGTGATATGTGCTAAATAATTCTCTTTATTGCTATTTTTGTGAGCCTGTTACAGAGACAAGCGAGACAGTTGGTAACCAGACTGTGTTGACGTTAATGACTTCTTTGATATATTTCTAAAGGGAAAATCACTAGAGTACATACAACAACATCTGCACTTTAATTAAGTCTATTTTCAAACCTTTTCAGGGGTTTCTATTTTTATTCATACTGTTTTCACACCTTCTCTTGTTTGCCTTGTCCATTTTCAGCTCCCTATCTTGACACCTGTTGACCCACCTCTCGCTCTCTCTCTCTCTCTCTCTCTCTCTCTCTCTCTCTCTCTCTCTCTCTCTCTCTCTCTCTCTCTCTCTCTCTCTCTCTCTCTCTCTCTCTCTCTCTCTCTCTCTCTCTCTCTCTCTCTCTCTCTCTCCCAGTGTATACCTCTCCCTCTTGCTCTCTATCTCTCTCTCTCTCTCTCTTCGACCTATATAGACTGAGGGCCTAGGTGTTCAGGTGCGTCTCACCTGGCGTCCCAGAGAACCAGGGCTAACCTATTTATCCAATAGCATTATACTGGGTACCTATAGGCCTATAGGTGTCTATAGCTGTGTTGCACCTTACATTTGCCACCGGGGGGTGAGGGGCTCAGCTGCCTGTCCCTCAAGGCAATGAAGAAAAAAAAGAATTGGCCCAAGGTGACGATGTGGCGGAGGGTCTGACTGGTGACTCTCGACACCAGCGTCTCCTCATGCCTGTCTCTCTCTCTCTCTCTCTCTCTCTCTCTCTCTCTCTCTCTCTCTCTCTCTCTCTCTCTCTCTCTCTCTCTCTCTCTCTCTCTCTCTCTCTCTCTCTCTCTCTCTCTCTCTCTCTCTCTCTCTCTCTCCCTCTCTCTACCTCTCTCTCTCTCTCTCTCTCACCTCTCTCCTCTCTCTCTCTCTCTCTCTCTCTCTCTCTCTCTCTCTCTCTCTCTCTCTCTCTCTCTCTCTCTCTCTCTCTCTCTCTCTCTCTCTCTCTCTCTCTCTCTCTCTCTCTCTCTCTCTCTCTCTCTCTCTCTCTCTCTCTCTCTCTCTCTCCCACTCGGCCCACCTCTCTGGAGGTGTCATAAGTATAATTTGCAGGATCTCCAGGGGTCTCTCTCTCTCTCTCTCTCTCTCTCTCTCTCTCTCTCTCTCTCTCTCTCTCTCTCTCTCTCTCTCTCTCTCTCTCTCTCTCTCTCTCTCTCTCTCTCTCTCTCTCGCTCTCTCTCTCTCAAAATCATAACACCACACATATACACACACACACACACACCGACACACAAATGCGTGTATGTCTATTTAAGGTGTATATAGATGTGTGTATATATACTGTATATATATATACATGTATAATATCCATGCACACATACAAGCACTCACACACACACACACACACACACACACACACACACACACACACACACACACACACACACACACACACACACACACACACACACACACACGCGCATATACATACCTTGGCACAGCTGGCGTAATCACCTCCAACCAATTTAACCGCCAATAAAAAGTATCACATTGAAACGTGTCACATTTTGTCTACAAGCAATACTACTATTTGTCCCTGACCAACCGATGACCAACTGTTTCTACGGGCTGGTTGACACAGAAAGTCGCCCCGCCCCCCCTCAAGGTGTGTCACATCTGGTTGAAGGAAAGGCTGGGTGGTTTCTTCCAACCACCTAACCCCCCCCCCCCCCCCCCCCCAGCGAGAGCAGAATAGCCTGTCCCAACACCAAAAGCTCTGCACCACTAGCCATCACAGGCAGGAAAGCATGTCAAGAACCATGCGGCCAAATCAAAAAGGCACTTGCAGGCGAGCCACCCTCATCCCGTGAACCTCCTCACCTCAGTGGAGGACGGCACATGGATTCTGGCACTCTACAAGAGAGGAGCCCCCCACCTCAACAAGAAGGGGGGGCCCACCTCTGGCAAGCAGTTAGCGGCCCGTTGCCAAGACGATGCTTCATAACGCGCTCGCTGCCATTTCCACAGCTGCTCATCCTCTTCCACGGCCCGGACGTCACCGCTCCATCTGATGTGGATGCCGATGGAACGCCGACATCTTTGTCCCTGAAAAAAGCGAGAAAAAATACCTTTGTGTTGATATTTTCATCCCGCCCGTGTCTTTTCCTTCACATCCCCCTCTCCTGGCTTCAAAAAACCTCATCATGTCCTTGTTCCGCTGCCAGCTGGAACCAGCCTCTCTCCCTTTTAAACATTAAATACCAATTCATCTCGTGTTTTTGTTTCTTTTTCTCCCTCCCCCCTCCCTCCCTCCCGAGGGACTCTGCGACAGGAGTTTCGTTAACGGTGACGACGGAGTCCTCGGATGGCTTCGACCACTGTCTCACCTCCTCCTCCCCCCCCCCCATCCAGGCCACTCACCTCTTTGTTATGCAGCGGTGTGAGGCCGCGAGCAGGGGAGAAAAGACACTTATTTAGACCCTCGCAGTCATTATTCTTCCCCCTTATTGAGTCCAACGGCCTCTTTCCGTGCGGCTGGCTTTGATTTGTTGTGTTATTTGGAAGACTTAGTGCGGTGTATAATCAGGGTGCCCCCCAGCCCTGACCCGCCCCCTGTCCACCCAGCACCCTCTTTGGTAAACACAATTTGGCAGGAAACGATTCCTGCTTGTGCGTCCTAAGCCATGTGTCAGACCTTCCTCTCACTGCTTAACCCCTAGACACAAACTTTTAATTTGGCTTTCCTCTGGGGGGTAGGGGGGGGATAGGGGAGGGAGAATCATCATTTATGTCCACGGACAGCTCCTACCTTTTCTTATTTCCCCACGGAATCGTCCGCAATCGGATCGAGTTTGCAGAAGGATGAGTCCCGATGACAGAGTGGTGTCTGGGGTATTTGCTGCGACACACCTGCCGCGTTACCCCCATCCACCCCAAATCAATCGGTACTAGACGCGGATCTTCTTCTGGCCTGTGGAGCCTACAGGTGTCCCTACAGAGCGCTCCACAGTGAGCAGCTTCACCCCTGAGTGGCCCCGTGCCTCCCTTCACTCTCCCTGTAGCCAGCATCAGCAAGGAACACGGGAGACGTCTTAACACAATAGTCAATAACACACGAGTCATCAGGAGGCCTCAGCGACAACAACAACAACAACAACAACAACAACAACAACAACGACGACCCCCAGATGGCTGAATGGGTCAGTTTGATATAGGTGTGGATGGATGGATGGATGGATGGCCAGTCGGATGGATGAGCGAATCAATGTGGAAGGTTGTTAAAAGGTTGGTTGCTGTGGAATACTGTTTACAGAGCAGGCCAAGAGAGATTTCAATGCTATTTATCTTTAATGCAATCAATACATTTAGCGGGCGATGTGTGCTTGTGGCGACACCGAGTTCACAGGATTAACTCCTGATTTATCGTTGTTTATGCGTCGAGGCATAAGACTTCAAAGTTTGCGTTTTTTTTTGGCATTTCCTAAATTACAATGCTTTATTAATGACTTGATTACAGTTCTGATAAAAAAAAAAGCCTTGCCAGTTAATCCACTCAGGCTTGCTAAAGCGCTAAAAATCTTTTTAATTTTTGCCGATGGTACTTCTCTGAAGAACATTAAAGGGACCCCATCGCAGCAAACAGAGGCCCGGCCCTGAGCCACAAATCTTCAGTTCATGCCCGTAGTGAGGAAAGAAGTGGCTGTTTTCATGAGCAACACTTCCATGTCACCTCTCCTCTCTTCTGTCCCTGCCCCCTCCATCTTGGCTCTCTCCCCCGGGTCTGCTGAGCAGCGAGCGAGCTGGTCTCTGTTTGGACTCTCTCTCTCTCTCTCTCTCTCTCTCTCTCTCTCTCTCTCTCTCTCTCTCTCTCTCTCTCTCTCTCTCTCTCTCTCTCTCTCTCTCTCTCTCTCTCTCTCTCTCTCTCTCTCTCTCTCTCTCTCTCTCTCTCTCTCTCTCTCTCTCTCTCTTTCTTTCTTCTCCTCCTCCTCCTCCTCCTCCTCCTCCTCCTCCTCCTCTGGTCACCTATTTATATTCTCTTCTTTCTCAGTGTTCGTTTTTTTCTTCATTTCACCAATTTCCTTTTGTCTGCGTGTCTCTGCTATGCGACCGCAGGCTGCAGCCACGGGGGTTGACGTTGCCTCCCACCCCCCCTTCTCCCGAGAGCCACTTGATCCCAGCGATATCTCTGGTCTCCTGGGTAGAGGGCTGGCAGGGGGGGGGGGGGGGGGCGGACCGGTCGCGGCAAGCCCA
>OLKM01000184.1:244970-289970 GCA_900291075.1 Melanogrammus aeglefinus
GTGTGCGTGTGCGTATGCGTGTGCGTGCGTGTGTGTGTGTGTGTGTGTGTGTGTGTGTGTGCGTGTGTGCGCGCGTGCGCGTGTGCGTGTGTGTGTGTGTGCAGTAGTAGGCCCCATAGCTCTTCCAACACTTTGTTTTATAAGACTGTCAACTGTGAACTACAGACTTGTAGCGTAAGCACACAGCTGGTCCTTCATCAGTAACTTACTGGTAAACTGGCACAAATCACAGTTTATTTACAGACCTCCATCATCGCTGCCAACCCTAATTGCAGATTTCTTGCTTTGCCCACATATTTTCGGAATACATATTCAAGCACTTTGTTAGATTGATTCACTTTTTTTCTGGCAGGCTCTCCCATAATCAAACCACATTACAAATGTGTCATATTATGTGTTATATTACCATGGTAACATTATAGTTAGCAGTTTAGGTTGTTGTACGATAAGTATCTAAAATATAATACACATGAGCCTCTTTCACAAACCGGCCCGAAACTGACATAAAACCGATGGTTCTCTGCCTGCTACCTAGGCTATGTGTAATGCATAAATGTATTGTCCCATTGACCCCGTGTGCGAATAGAGCAGTTTGTTGTCCCGAGATTTCACAGCGACTATATCCTGTTCTACATACTCCGGTACTGTAGGTTGCAGTAAATGTGAAGAAGAAAAATAAGAATTCACAGCGTGCGTGGATGACATTTCGATTTCGACTGGCGCAATTCAGGCGAAGATTATGATTATTTCGGCCATGTCCCAAATTCATGTAGCATTGATATCCAAGCATTAATCCTCATGGATGAGTCAGCAGTCTCGTCTGTAACCTTCAATGTGACGTAAACAAAACAGAGGGAATGCCAAAGCGTACTTGAGGTGTCACACCCTGCCTCCAGCCCGCTATATCCAGAGGAAGGCAAGGTGGCAGCTGCCACACACCATCGAGGTGGCACTACCAGACCCAGGTAGATGTTTTTAAGGCCATTTTATTAGCACAATGTTACTAGAAGAGTAGGTGTTAGCTGCCAAAATGACAGAGCTCTCCTTCAGTTTGCGGGGTGAAGGCTGGTTTATTGTTTGCTCAACGTACAACAAGTGTGTAGCCTCACCCGCCCCCAGACTCTAATCAGTCTGTCTCGGGCCAGGTGAGGCTGCTGAAACCCTCAGTCAAACTCACACAATCCAAATAATATGGCTGTTCTAAGATTCCATATGTGGTGGTTAAAAAAAACTTTTTTTAATGTAGCTCTTCAATTAAATCGTGAAGAACACCTCACACCAGAAAGCAGTTAGCTTAAGCAGGCAGCTAGCTTATCTCTGGACAACAGGGTTCATTCAGAGTTTAAAGCGGAAATAATATCAACAGGCAAACGAGTCAGAAATATTGGTTCCGGCTTTGGTCCTTTGGTTCATTAATCTGCACATCTCGACAAGCCTACGTGCTAAGCCGCCGTTACAATAACGCTGTAACAGCTGTTGATGACATGACTGAGGGAGAAGAAAATATTGAGTTCAATTATGAAAGCTAAGGTAGAAGATGTTTAAAGGTCCCATGGCATGAAAATGTCACTTTATGAGGTTTTCTAACATTAATATGAGTTCCCCTAGCCTGCCTATGTCCCCCCAGTAGCTAGAAATGGCATTAGGTGTAAAACAAGCACTAAATATCCTGCTCTGCCTTTGAACAATTAAACCTCAGATGCTCCGATTTCGAATTTGGCCCCATATGTCGCCATAAGGGGCCAGGTTACCTCCCCTTCTCTGCTTTGCCTGCCCAGAGAATTTGGCCTGCCAATGAGACAATGAGCTACGACTGTTGAACATTTCTTTGTTATTTGGATAACCGTTCTGCTCTTGGTTTTATGACGCATGACACGTCAGGTTCTCTGACGTCTCTGGTCCACAACGAGACTCGGAGTGGGGGCTACCTCAGCCATGGTTGAGAAGAAATTGGGGGGAAAGGAATTTTGGCTTTGAGTTCCTGAAGTACATGAACTGCGACATGGAGTAGAAAGTGACTCTTGCCCGCGGTTCTCTCCCGTTAGAGCCCTGCTGCCCGCTGCCCGCTCCAGAGACGATGATGCCTCGGCAGCGGACAGCGGGGCTCCGGTGGGAGACAATCATGGGCAACAATCCCTTTCTCCTCCATGTCGTGGATCAGTCTACTTCAGATGACGTTGAAGTGGAAGAACCAGAGACGTCAGAGAACGTCTAGAGGCGCACACAGCTTTTGGCCTCGATAATATATATTTTCTGATATAGATATCTATGCAGATTATGATATTATTTAAATATAGAGTGTTCTAGAATATTTACAGAACACGGCCAAAAGCTGTGTGCGCCTCGCCATTGTGATACATCTACTGTGAACACGAGCGCATGGTACCGTGGCCGCAAGTTGCTCAGGCCTCACCCCCACCCTCCACATTTACCCACCTCTAAAAAATTAATTTGTGGAAAGCTCATTGAGGGACTAGCTCGTAGTGGCTGTAATTCTGCACCAAGGCTGAATTTCTTGAACGTCTTCCAATACTGAATTAAGGGACCACTAACACCTATATATAAGCATCTTTAAAGTAGCATGCCATGGGACCTTTAAAGAAGTGTACAAACTTTCTTAAAAATCGCATTAGGAGATAAATGGAGACTCAGCATCCTCGTTCTCAGTTATCAAGTCCATCTATCTGCGTTGTCCCTTGATATGCCGAGATGGAGGATAATTAGCCTAACTTAACATTTTCGCTGCGCAGTTGGTTTTGAACGCCCCTAGCTTGTGTTTGAGGAAGATTAATCAGTGTGTAAGAGTTAAGATGGACTGTACATGGCTCATAGTGGAAACGTTACTTTTGCCTCACCACTGAACCAAGCTTCATTAGAAGTTCAGCAAGAGGAACAAGTAGGGGGTGTTATTGAAGTCCATGAGTAATGGTAAACTGTGTGTAATGCGTGTGCGTGTGAAGAGTCTGCATATTTTCATACCACTGAAAACCAGAGATGAATCTAGATGGTCAGCGAGTCATTTTAATGGATCCTAGGCATCGTTAGCTTAGCATTTATCTCAAAGTTTAGCCACAACTGTCGTTGGTCTATCTGTCAGAAGGGGCGAGAGCTCAAGAAGTTGAACCCATTTGAACCCTGCCCTCTCCCTTTAAAAAAAAAAAAAGAGAAAATCTCCCCGGAATCACCTGGATTTCATTTAGTGGCTCCAACGCTCCGTGCCCCGTCCAGGCGTCCCTGAGGGAGATCCATAATTCATGGCCGGGCGTCCCGGATGTCAACGTGTCGGCAAGCTAGTATTAAATATTTACAGCAGATCATAAGCCACAGCCATTGAGGCCTGCCAGCCTCCTTCAGAAGAACTGTTTTCTGCCAGTGCCTTGCAGGAGGAATCCCAAATGAGCCCCCATCCCAGGCCTGCCTCAGACATATTTGAAAATCAATCAGTCCGAGGATCGGCGACCCAGTAAGTCAACGTCGGCTCTCACAGCCAGAGGAAGCCGCGCTGGGCTGATGTACTGACCTTTTTGGTTAGCCAGGATGCTAGTGCCGCGCTAACGTATTCAAGGGAAAAGTGAATGTGTTGACTTCACGTGTCAATGCCTCGGCATGACTCCACCATTGATAGATCAAACGCTGTGGGTTTTTTATTTATATATTGATATTTCATTCCATTCAAGTGGGTTTTCGGGGATGCTATTTTTGATTTTGCCGGATAAAGTTCAGGGCTGTCGATTGAGGGAGGTCATTGACATTGATTAAATGAAAAGTCAAAAAGACACTCAGGCCGAGATGGCGCTGAGAGCGCGGCAGCAGTTGATTTGTTAAACTGAGCGCTGCGCCGCGTTTCATCTGCAGAGCGAGCCGTTTTGCGGCGGCACTCGAGGCCTTGTTGTAGGCCGACTCTTTCACTCTCTACCGGCTTGGAAGAAGCAAGTGTTTTCTTGTGGAAAAGAAACTGTATAATAATGTTTTTTTTAGATTTCTGTTTTCTCGTTTGAATAACTTGTTTTCCCAGAATGCCCAATAAATGTTAAGAACTTCAGGACGTGTTTTCACTGCGTGTAAACAGCTGTTTGCTGTCACACTATTTCTATTTTAATATATGATTACATTTTGCTCCCTTCATTCAAAGAAGGTTGTTTCCACACGGATCACTTGTAACTGTGTCCGTTTCGGGACAGAATACTAAATAGCACTTCCATGGGACTACAACGGAGAAGAAGATAATGGTGTGTGTGTGTGTGTGTGTGTGTGTGTGTGTGTGTGTGTGTGTGTGTGTGTGTGTGTGTGTGTGTGTGTGTGTGTGTGTGTGTGTGTGTGTGTGTGTGTGTGTGTGTGTGTGTGTGGTTGGTGGGGGGTGTAACAATATGATTGAGTGAAGAATAAAGAAAGAACCAAAGCTACAAAGAAATAAATTATGACAGAAGGGAGGGGAGAGGCAGAGGAAAGGTGTGGGCGGGGAGCTCCGTGGAGAATCAGCCATCTTCCTCCTGGGATTGTCAAAGAGCCACCTGATAATAAGAAAACCACATTGATTGTCCGGTGGCTCTGATAGGCCGACGGGAGAAGACAGAGAGGACCGGTCGCCAAGGAGACGAGAAGGAGTGAGATTTGAGGGAAAGACTTAATGGAGACGTATCGGGGATTGATTCATCCTGCCCCCCCCCCCCACACCACACACACACACACACACACACACACACACACACACACACACACACACACACACACACACACCCCACACCTGCTAAGCAAATGGATTCCGGCCACCTCTTTTTTTCGCCACATTTCAGCAAGTGACGACATTTTTTCCCAACATTATTCTGTTATTGTTCCAGACTGGCCCCTTGACGAAACACATTAGAGCGCGTCCGCCCCTCAATACGCGGGGAATACAAACGAGCTGGTAACGTTTATGGTTGTCAACCTGGACATCTATATCGGTGGACTGCCCCACCACAGAGAGGAGCGGAATACAGCAGCGTTGTCAATATTCTTAGCGCATTAACAAAAAAAGATCAAGCCCGTTTGCTCACACATGGTAAATCAATACACCGTCACTTGAATTACTGCCTGAAAATATCTAATGCCTTCAGCTCGGCCAGGGAAACGAGTCGATCGCAGAGCATTACAACGTTCACTTGTTTTGTTGTGGTTAGAGCGGCTCTACACATGAAAACACGTACTACATAGAGACCGGAGAGGGGGGGGGGGGACCGTGAAGGTTTTCTTTAAACACATTTTATTTTATGTGGAACATGGAGGCACTGCTTTTGTATTGATCGCTTAAAGGGTGTTAAAGGGTTTGAATCTTTCAACTGGATTTCCAAAGACACTATGGGTTTTTGAATTCATGTACCGTGTGCTGTAATCTGACACTATACATAACATAAAGTGTGTATGTCCTGAGTATCCACTCTGCTCCTATGTGAATTAATAAGAACGACTTTGTTCACTATGCTTCCTATGCCCATGACATTTCATTTTCAATGCTTCTTCTCTAACTTTCACTCTGATTTCCCTTGACTCGCTGACCTCTGCAGACGTCGATAAAATGAAACCAAA
Organism: Melanogrammus aeglefinus; assembly: GCA_900291075.1. Classification (NCBI taxonomy): domain Eukaryota; kingdom Metazoa; phylum Chordata; class Actinopteri; order Gadiformes; family Gadidae; genus Melanogrammus; species Melanogrammus aeglefinus. The sequence goes on from OLKM01000184.1 coordinate 250,536, forward strand.
TAGCATGAAAAACGCCCGTCTTTATGTGAAGAGGAAACCTGAGTGTGTGTGTTCCCGTGTCCTCCTCTCCCCAGCGCCATCACACTGGAGAACACGCTGGTCATCCTGTCCACAGTGGCGCCCGACGCCGGGCGCTACTACGTCCAGGCGGTCAACGACAAGAACGGCGAGAACAAGACCAGCCAGCCAATCACCTTGTCTGTGGAGAGTGAGTAGCGCAGATGCACCACACATGGAAATTAACAACGAAACATCCACGCTATGGTAATGGAGTATGGTCATGGTCGTGGCTATGGTCGCTGTGGTATGTATGTTGGATTAGGTCACAGCTCATCATGATTTGATCTGGGTAACTTTGTTAAAGGTAATTGGTTTGGTTTGTTTTTGCTGGGGAGATTTTTTTAAGGCCATGATCCATGTTTAGTGCATGGATTATGCACGATGCCTCAGTTGGAATATCAACAAACTAGTCTCGGGTGCTTTTGCAAGGAAATCATTAACTAGTAAAATCATTCAATTATATATGTGCAATACAGACAGACAGACTGACTGACTGACAGACTGACAGACTGACAGACAGACAGACAGACAGACAGACAGACAGACAGACAGACAGACAGACAGACAGACAGACAGACAGACAGACAGACAGACAGACAGACAGACAGACAGACAGACAGACAGACAGACAGACAGACAGACAGACAGACAGACTGACTGACTGACTGACTGACTGACTGACTGACTGACTGACTGACTGACTGACTGACTGACTGACTGACTGACTGACTGACTGACTGACTGACTGACTGACTGACTGACTGACATAGGGGCATTGCCAGCGATGAGCAGTTTTTCAATAGTTATCAATAATATCATGAACTGCTCCCACTTTCAACTAAGAGACTCTATTACTCTATTATACATTTGGAAATTGCAGCCGGCGAGGTAGTTCAGCAGAGTGAATTACGACTGCAAACTAAACAGAGTCAATATTGTGCAATAGGGGTATTAGTGTGAAATTGACTGAGAAGAAGCGCAGGCACCGGCTGAAATATTCGAGGCCCCGTTGATAATACTAGAACTGAAGCAATAGCTCACACACACACACACACACACACACACACACACACACACACACACACACACACACACACACACACACACACAGACACAATACATACATACATACATACATACATACATACATACATACATACATACGCATACACACACACACCCACACACACACACACACACACAGACACAGACACACACACACACATACATACATACATACATACATACATACATACATACATACAGACACACAGACACAGACACAGACACACACATACACATACATACATACATACATACATACATACATACATACATACATACATACATACATACATACATACATACATACATACATACATACATACATACATACATACATACATACATACATACATACACATACGACACACACACACACACACACACACACACACACACACACACACACACACACACACACACATACATACATACATACATACATACATACATACATACATACATACATACATACATACATACATACATACATACATACATACACAGTGAGTGGCCCGTTTATGCCCTTGCATGGCTGCGTCCCAGTAGTCTAATCATATGCATTCCCTCCATGCGCCCCGTGTGTGTGTGTGGATGTTTATGTAAAGGAGCGGGCGCCGCTCCCCGCCCCAGTGTGCGCCCGTTGTCGGTGTCCTGGTATCTGTGTGCAGCAGCAGCAGCAGCAGCAGCAGCTCCTCCTGCGAGCACGGCCACCTGACACTGTCACCATGTCCCCTGAGGCGCCCCCCCCCTCCACCAGACACAACCAAGGGGTCCGCGACCAGGGCCTTAGAAGCGGGGGGACAGATAAAGAGGCATCACCACGATGGGGGGAGGAGAATAGCAAATGAGAGAATATGAAGAATACTCTGTGATGGGCTTTTACCTTCGCAGTGAAGCCACATTTAAATGTATAAAGGGTTTGAATGTATTGGATTAAAAATACAAAATATTCCGCTTCCTGCCAGGAAACAGAAGGCTGTTCCTGTTCTAGTGTATTTGTTGTGTCGGATTTCTTTCCCCTCAATTCCCCTGTCTTGCAGAGTGACTTTTCCCACTGCACGGCAGGTTGTTTATGAGTATGCATGCATATGTTATGTAAAGCATGTAGGATTGTTTTTCAGGCGGTGCAAGGTGTTTTATTTATGTGGGTGTTTTTGTGTGTGTGTGTGTGTGTGTGTGTGTGGTGTGTGTGTGTGTGTGTGTGTGTGTGTGTGTGTGTGTGTGTATGTAGGTACGCGTGTATAAACGTATGAACATGATTTTTTTTGTACTTGTCCGTATGTGTGCAGGTGTGTGTGTGTGTGTGTGTGTGTGTGTGTGTGTGTGTGTGTGTGTGTGTGTGTGTGTGTGTGTGTGTATATGTACGTGTGTATATCTGTGTGAACATTCAGGTGTTTGTACTTGATTGTGTGTGTGTTTTTGTGTGTGTGTGTGTGTGTGTGTGTGAACATGCATTTTTTGTACTTATGTGCGTATCTGCACGTGTGTGTGGGTCTGTGTCTGTGTATGTGTCAATGAAGTGTATAGTACAGTGTATAGCTGTGTGAGCATGCATGTTTTGTACTTGTGTGTGCGTGCGTGTGTGTGTGCGTGTGTCTGGGTCTGCGTGCTTGTACGTGTGTTTCTTGTTGCCTCCGTGCATGCATGTGCACGTGTGTCTGCATGGCGTGTCCAATGGTCCAGAATTACCCGGGTAGAGCCATGACAGCCTTTCAAAGCCCTTCCTCTGACACACGCAAGCCGTGCACGCTCCTGGGGGTGTGTGTGCACCCTCCTCCTGGACAGGGGTGCGGGATTGATGGGTCAATGTGTGTTTATCAGAGACGTGATGCCTCACAAGCCGCCTTCATACCTGCCATAGGCTGTTCCCGTGGCGACAGCGACCGTGCACCCCATTCACACACGCACAGGCACACGCACAGGCACACGCCTGCGTCTACACCCGTTACGCGCACACAGGTAGCCCGGACGGTGTGTTTTCCATTTCTCATTCCGTTCCGCATGACACAGTGCACATCTTATTGCGGGGAACCGGAGCTGTCCTGTTGCGTTCAGCTCGGTTCCTGAGCAGGTGGTCGCCGTGAGCAACCGTCGTTTTTTTCCAATTTCGTTGGAATCCACTCCACTACTGTTGAGAATTAAAACAACTAGTGGTGCCCGTTTCAAAACCCTGCCGGTTTCGGAACGGGCAGATTGCTTCACTTCATTGGGGTCCTCGGCAATACACACGCCAATTCTGAAGTCGATCGGATGAACGGTTGTCGAGAACAGACAGACGGGCCGACGGAAGACAGAGAATCCTCTAATTAGTTAGATTAGATGTCACTAAAAGAAAGTAGGACGCAAAGTACACCCTGTACTCAATCTTTGAGTGTCGTGGTTTTCAAACTGTGCTATATTATTTATTTTTGTAACACAGAATAATCATTTCTTATTCTTCATACGGTAAGATGAGTATTGCTAATTATACAGCTTATATATTAGATGTGGTGCGTCCTGAGCAATGTGTGAAATAACCAGTGTGAAACGCTGTAGCGCTGCCGGCGGAACAAAAGTAAAAGTCTAAACTGAATTAATGATCTCATATTGGAGAGGTCCTCATCCACTGATATTTTATACACTTGTATTTAGTTTCCATTTTTTCGGTCCAGACCTCTGGGAACTCATTGCTGGCTACGGGCATGCCCCTAGTTACTATAATTTGGCCTTTTTGGATCCAAAATTACCTTAATAATGATCTTTGTTTTCTTTTTCACATGTTTGCAGCAAACTACTGAATCCGTGTAGTAATTATTTTTATACCGACGTTGGGTTCTGTGGTGTTGGTGTTGTTTTTGTAACACAACTAGGAAGCACTGAAGACAGCAATGTAGATCTGTGTTAAGGAGGGCAGAAGAAGAATGTGGGAAGACGGTGTATGGTGGTGGTTATCGATCACAGTCAACATCTTTTCCTTACACTTCTTGCTGTCATTTTTTAAAAAATACTACGACACCACAGATCCTCTTCGGCATTTTATGAAATTCTTCTTCTGCCTGTCTTTAAAGATTTTTCCAGATGCGCCCAAATTCATGCAGTTGAGGCTTTCAGGGGGTCTCAAGTGTCAATCAGTGGGGCTCGGCCATCAAAAACACCCCCTTATTTCACACCCTGGTTTTGGGACAAAATTACATGGTCTGTGGTTAAATTATATGCTGAACCCAGTGTATGTGTGTGTGTTGAATTGTGTGTACGTGTGTTTGTACCTGTGTGTGTGTCAAAATTACATGGTCTGTGGTTGAATTAAATGACTTGTTTGACCCCTGTGTGTGTGTGTGTGTGTGTGTGTGTGTGTGTGTGTGTGTGTGTGTGTGTGTGTGTGTGTGTGTGTGTGCGTGTGCGTGTGCTTGCAGTGTGTTTAGATGTGGGTGGTCCAGCAGACCCCATTGCCCCCACCATCATCATCCCTCCCAGGAACACCAGCGTGGTCACCGGGACCTCGGAAGTCACCATGGAGTGTGTGGCCAACGCCAGGTTAGCACCCGTGCTCCACGTGAACCCTGTGGTACCCAAGCGCTGTGTCACCCTACTTCTGTTGTCCCCTAGCCTAGCTGTACCCTAACCCAGCTGTCCCCTACCCCACCCTTACCCTACCCCAGTTGTACCCTACCCGAACCTGTACCCTACCCTACCTATCCCCTACCCCATCTGTTCCCTAACCTACCTGTCCCCTACGCCAATTGTACCCTACACAACCTGTCCCCTACCCCAGCTGTCCCCTACCCCAACTGTACCCTACCCCAACTGTACCCTACCCTACCTGTACCCTAACCTACCTGTCCCCTACGCCAATTGTACCCTACACAACCTGTCCCCTACCCCAGCTGTCCCCTACCCCAACTGTACCCTACCCTACCTGTACCCTAACCTACCTGTCCCCTACCCAACCTGTACTGGCACAGCTCTATCCCACCCCCTCACCAAAAAAACCCATTTACATGGTAAGACCTAGTTTATATCTCATGCCGTGGGTTTCCATGTGCTTTCTCTAGTAACGGAAGGGGAAATAAAAACTCTCTCTGCCTTTGGTTCCACTTGAGTGTTTTCCCAGCCTGTGGGATGACATTTCAGTGGCTTTTTCCCTCAACCGTCACGAAAAGTAGAGCATTAAATGTGTTTATTTATTCATTTCGCATAATATGTATCCACACCTCTCCTCCTCCAAAAAGAAGAACAGTAAATACCATGAATACCTAGGAAAACCGGCTCACTTTTGGCATGAATACTTGCAACAACACGCGTACATGAATTTGCATGTATTAGGGTTCTTATGGTTTCTGAGACATATTTTATCCTATTTGGTTCAGAGGTGTCACTGCTGGTTTTACATGCATTGTATTTTGGGTGATTATCCGATTTATAAACCCCATTATTATCTGTCAAGCAGTTTGAACCATCTGATATGAATAGTGCTGTACAAACAATGTTTTATTAATGACATTACCCAACACCGGCGGCCGAAGTGGTCGAACACCCAACCCTCAGAACACAAGCACCACGCTCCTCCAGCATGTGTCTCACTGTTTCCCGCTCTATCACCTCACAGGCCGCTCATCAAACTGGGCATCTCGTGGCGGAGGAACGGCGTACTTGTGACCTCGGGCCTGAGCGACTACAACCGGCGTCTGACGGTGCTGAGCCCGGCGGCGAGCGACGCGGGATTCTACGAGTGCGAGGCCACGCTGCGGAGCAGCAGCGTGCCCTCCGTCAGCTCCGGCGCCTTCCTGCACGTGCTCGGTAGGGAGGGAGAGGCCGTGGGGGCGCGGTCACTGAGCGATGGGGGCAGGGTCATTGGAAGAGGGGGGCGTGGTCACTGAGAGATTGGGGAAGGGTCATTGGAAGAGGGGGCGTGGTCACAGAGATTTGGCAGGGTCATTGAGGGAAGAGGTTGGGTCATTGAGATAGGGGGGCGTGTTCATCAAGAGAGGGGTGGGGACTTTGAGAGAGGGGGTGGGGTCATTGAGATCGGGGGCGTGGTTATTGAGGTCAGGGGCGGGGTCATTGGTGATAGGGGGATTTGGTCAGTGAGACTAGGCGAGGCCAATGAGACTGGGAGTGTGATTGGTGGGAGTGGATGTGGTTTATCGAAAGAAGGCATGGCCCATTTGAGGGGGGGTGGTCAGTGAGAAGAGGCATGGTCATTGTGCGATAGGGCGTGGCAAATTAGATGGGCCTGGTTAGGTATAATGGGCGTGGTCATTTTGAGATTGGCTGTGGTCAAATGACTGGTTCCAGGGTGCCTTTATACACCAGCCTAATTTTTTTCCCATTTACATAATTGCCAGGACGTGCAACATACAACATACATAGCTGTTCCTTAATGACATTTATCTGAAATCACTTCCTGTCCGGTTGGATACATGTGCTAATTTAGTAAACAGTCACGTAGGATTGCGTCATGGCTAACACTTACACAATCTCTATGATCACGCTTTGATGGATAGAAAAGTGATGTGAGATAGTCCTGCCATCCGTCAGAAGCTGTAGATCATTTTAACTCAAGGATTTCACCATCAACATGTCACGTCCTTCATGCCAGCAAAAGGAACTCACGACATTAACATGACATGAATAGACGTACAGACGTATGCTTCGCAATACATTGAACCAGAGATGCTTACAATTAACATTCTCTCGGGTCTTTTGAGTAGAAAGTGCATCTGTTGTGTGTTTTCCTTTGACTTCCTTACACAGATTACCTTTGATTATGCCACCATTTAAAAAATGCCTTCAAAACAGAACAGAGTTGTTTTAATTTGCAGTAAAATACCAGGGGGGGGGGGGGGGGATAACGTAGTTCACAGAAACACAGACTTGACTCAGGCAGTCCCAAAACTTTTGTGGAGCGTCATCAAAGTGCACTCATTGGAGCGCACAGATGGCATCACTTTGCACTGAACAATATATGATGACCAAAATATAAATTTGACACAGCATTCGTGCGGCGCTGTGAAATCGCCCAGCCGCTGGCTCCTCAGGGTGAAGCTGCTGAACTGTAGTAATGATGTGCGCAAATTGAATGTCTTGTTGGCAATCACACGAAGCCAACTGGGGATACGCTACTGTAATATATGTAATCTTTAATGTATTTCTGTAATATATCAGTGGCTAAGTATTTGCGGCAATCCCAGACCTCGCAGGCTAATGTGGAAAAAGATGATAGGAAAACACTCTGATGAATCGTTTCACGGCTAAGAGGCATTTTCATTACGTTGTTGGGCACTGTGATGTGTACTACGGTGGAAGTCATATCCGAGGATGAGAGGCAATGGGAGGAGGAGGGAAAAGGGAAGGTTGTCATTGACCTGAAATAGAAAGGGAGAGGAAGTGAGGGAAAAGTTGAATAGGATTGCTTCGGTCACTTTATTTTATGTGCCTCAAAGTCTTTGAAGTTTTCAAAGGGGCGAATGTGTTTCAAACACCAGGTGTTCTCACATGTGTCTTTGATGAGGGAGCCTGCTCAGACGTAGTCGCTAACCTCGAGGGCTTCGCTGTCAAAGACAAACAGTTTGTCGCCGTCTACAAAATTAACGGGGGTGTGGGGGGACGAAACGCAACGTGTGTATCAAGGCAGCAACTGCGCCTCTTTGTGTGTTCAGTCCCACGTTTGGGACGTCACTCCGATTCCCGAACGCGAGAAAAATGGGCCGCTTCCCCCTCTTTGCGTCAGAAAAACTCATAGCTCTCCTATCACACTCCTGAATAATCCCCTCCCATGCCAATTTCCTTTTCGTATTATCCACCGGCTGATGTTATCGTCAGTGTACAAACAGGCTTTTGTATCCATACAAAGAGTATTAGAGTGCCCATCGATCGCATCATCGTGTTACTGTAATCCTGTTACTGATATGACGCTGCCCGTCTCTTCCTGCCCGTTCCCTCCGCGGCCCCGTCTCCACCAATCAGAGCCTCCGCAGTTTGTGAAGGAGCCGGAGAGACACATCACCGCCGAGATGGAGAAAGTGGTTGACATCCCCTGCCAAGCTCGAGGTAAGGCCTGCATTATGTGAGTTTTTTACGTACGAGTGTGTGTGCATGTGTTTGTGAGTGTGTGTGTATGTGTGCGTTTTGTGTGTGTTTGTGTATGTGTGTGTGCAACTGTGTCAGTGACTGTGTCCATGTGCCTGCGTGTGTGTCTCTTTGTGTGTATGTGTGTGTGTGTTTCTATTCGTGTGTGTGGGTCTGTTTATGGGAGTGTGTGTGTGTGTGTTTTGTGTGTCTGTTTATGGGATTGTGTGTGTGTGTGTGTTCGTGTGTCTGTTTATTTGAGTGAATGTGAGTGTGTGCGTGTGTGTGTGTGTGTGTGTGTGTGTTTGTGTGTGTGTGTGTGTGTGTGTGTGTGTGTGTGTGTGTGTGTGTGTGTGTGTGTGTGTGTGTGTGTGTGTGTGTGTGTGTGTGTGTGTGTGTGTGTGTGTGTGTTTATATAATAGGGGCAGGGTCAATGAGCCGCGCTGAGGAGAGTATAGCATTTCCAGAAAATCATTAGGGTAATCCATCCGACATAGTAAGTTGAACAGGGAGCAGGTATAATCACTGTGAAAAACACTCTTTAATGTGGACGAGAGGGGTTGTACATGATGCACATTTTAATGCCGGACAAAATATTGATTAGAAAATAATGATTAAATATACAAACTGGATGGACAGGTATTAAAAAACATATAAATTCTGTATCCATTTCCGGCACTCAGGCGAGTGGCAGCCTAGCCGGTAACTCTGTCCTTCATTTCCTTTGGGATTAAAGTCTCTTTCCATCCATCCATCTATCATAGATAGATGGCAATATACAGTATGTACATAGAGACACACAGCCGGTAGACAGATGGATAGATCAGCAAACACCTATTGACACGCAGACAGAGAAATGATGGACAGAGAGAGAGAGAGAGATGAGAGACACACAGAGGGATGACAGACACACAGACAGAGAGATGAGAGATACACAGACAGAGAGATGAGAGACACACAGACAGAGAGATGAGAGATACACAGACAGAGAGATGAGAGACACACAGACAGAGAGATGAGAGACACAGACAGACTCACAGACAGAGAGACGAGAGACACACAGACAGAGAGATGAGACACACACAGACAGACTCACAGACAGAGAGATGAGAGACACACAGACAGACTCACAGACAGAGAGAGGAGAGACACACAGACAGAGAGACGAGAGACACACAGACTCACAGACAGAGAGATGAGAGACACACAGACAGACTCACAGACAGAGAGATGAGAGACACACAGACAGACTCACAGACAGAGAGATGAGAGACACACAGACAGAGAGATGCGAGACACAGACAGACTCACAGACAGAGAGATGAGAGACACACAGACAGAGAGATGCGAGACACAGACAGACTCACAGACAGAGAGATGAGAGACACACAGACAGAGAGATGAGAGACACAGACAGACTCACAGACAGAGAGATGAGAGACACACAGAAAGAGAGATGCGAGACACAGACAGACTCACAGACAGAGAGATGAGAGACACACAGACAGAGAGATGCGAGACACAGACAGACTCACAGACAGAGAGATGAGTGACACACAGACAGAGAGATGAGAGACACAGACAGACTCACAGACAGAGAGATGAGTGACACACAGACAGAGAGATGAGAGACACAGACAGACTCACAGACAGAGAGATGAGAGACACACAGACAGAGAGATGAGAGACACAGACAGACTCACAGACAGAGAGATGAGTGACACACAGACAGAGAGATGAGAGACACAGACAGACTCACAGACAGAGAGATGAGTGACACACAGACAGAGAGATGAGAGACACAGACAGACTCACAGACAGAGGGACGAGAGACACACAGACAGAGAGATGCGAGACACAGACAGACTCACAGACAGAGAGATGAGTGACACACAGACAGAGAGATGAGAGACACAGACAGACTCACAGACAGAGAGATGAGTGACACACAGACAGAGAGATGAGAGACACAGACAGACTCTCACAGACAGAGAGATGAGAGACTCACAGACAGAGAGACGAGAGACACACAGACAATAATCAACAGACATATTGATAGATGGACAGAGAGATGGAGACGGCTCTGCTCTGTGTCCTTCAGGAGTGCCGTCTCCAGACATGGTGTGGTACAAGGACGCAGTGCCCATCAGCCCGGTGAAGATGCCCAGGTACCGGGTCCTGGCGGGCGGGAGCCTGCAGGTCAACGGTCTTCTGCCCGACGACACCGGCATGTTCCAGTGCTTCGCCAGGAACCCGGCCGGAGAGGTCCAGACCAACACCTACCTGGCCGTGACCAGTGAGTCCATGTTCACTCCGTCTTCGGCTTCGTCGTCATCTTCGCCATCTTCATCGTCGTCTTCTTTTTCCTCTTCTCTCTTCCTCTTCCTCTTCCTCTTCCTTCCTTCTTCTTCTTCTTCTTCTTCTTCTTCTTCTTCTTCTTCTTCTTCTTCTTCTTCTTCTTCTTCTTCTTCTTCTTCTTCTTCTTCTTCTTCTTCTTCTTCTTCTTCTTCTTCTTCCATTTAAGCAGGAGAACTCCCTCCTTGAGTAAAACAAATGGGGATGTTGCTATTTTACTGGCGCCCGGTGCAAATCTAAAAAGGGTTGGTCTGAAGTAGTCTAATTACCCGTAGGTGTGGTTTTGGCGTAACGTGCAATAAACCAATGAGAGCGCCATCTCCCAACCCCTTTAAGAGCCATGAGTAGGGATGGGTATTGATACGATTTTTGCGATTCCGATTCCATTTTCCATTTTCGAATGCGTGATCTCTCGGGACATGCTAACGTTGCTGCTGCTGCTGCTGCTGCTGCTGGGTTGAGAATCACTCCGGAGCGTATCGAATACGCGACATTCATTAAAAGTTATCGCATGCTGTGTGCACAAATGTTTCTGCATATTGGTAGTATTTCCTCCCGTTGATGAAATATCCACTTTGCAAATATTGCAAGTTACCCTGTTGTCACCCTTTCTCGTGAAATGTAACCACACTTTCGAGCGTTTGTACCGCTTGGGTGTCATGTTGCCGGCTGCACTGCACTGGACGTCGCTACGCACGTTGCGTACCTATCTTGCGTAAGCTACGCAACGTGCGTGGTGACGTCATTCGCGCCCGCTCGGAATCGATAAGGGAATCGTTTGCAAAACTGGCAAACGATTCCAAGGAATCAAAACAGTCGGAACCGGTTCTCAACAAGAACCGGTTTTCGATACCCATCCCTAGCCATGAGCGCATTTGAATCTGACGAGTTGATATTTTGACAGCCCGTCTGCAGTCTCCAATGAGACAGATGCATGACCTCTTGAATTTCAAACTTCAAATGGCTCATTTTATGCCCAAATATTATGGCCTAATTCACACATGGAATAGCGTTTTCCTCCACAACTTCAGAAATCCTGAGTCCTCAAATAAATTTCGTCAAACAAAACTTAACACACACATGATGTTTGCGGCACCTCGTTGACACGAGAGACCTGATAGGAGCAGCAATAATGTGTAAGACACAACCCTGAGACAATACAGGCACGTGACAGGAGGAGAAATTACCTGCCTTGACTGATCTGAGCGTCATTGCAGTCGTCTCTGGATGAAAGTGTCTGCCGAAATGTCCTTATTTTTTGCTTTTGAAACAAGCCTGTGGCGTCTCTGCATGAAAGAGCACCACTGCAATTACCGTGTTGTGAGCAAAATGTGTTGTTGTTTTTGTGATGTTCTATGCTTGTTTGAAATAAATTGTGCCTTATTGTCTTTGATATAATCAAGAAAATGTCTATAGTTGCTAATCAACAGAAAACGACATATTTTGGTCATATTTCAGAGAGTTATTATTTTTATTTTGATATCCTCCATTTATATAAATATCTGATTCATTTAATTTAATTCACTTTAAATCAACGCAATCAAAGACGTCTTTTCATTAAGGATTACATCAATGTTCACGCGTTGACGTTTTGTGACTCGCTCTCTCTCTTTCCTACTCTCTATCTTGGATCTAGTCTCTCTTCTTGCTCGACCCCTGTCTCTCGACCTCTGGCTCCCTCTCTTGCTGTCTTGTTCTCCATCTCTCTCTGTCTCTCTGCCTCTCTAGCTCTCTCTTGGATTCCATCTCATTTTCTACCTTTCCTCCAACTATTTATCTCTCTCTCTACTACACTCTCCCTTCTCCACCCTCTTCCCCCCCCAACCCCACACACATTCACACACACACACACACACACACACACACACACACACACACACACACACACACACACACACACACACACACACACACACACACACACACACACACACACACACACACACACACACACACACACACAAACCTGTACGTCCTTCATTCCTATTTGAGTGATAGAACTCATTGCCATCCCATAATGGGATCACATTTTCCCATTTCACGAGCGGGGATTTTAGTTTTCTTTTTACCATCATCTCCTTCTCTTTCTATCATCTCTTCTTCCGAGTTCTCTATTTTTTCTTTATCCCAGGTGCCTCTGCACATAGATCCAAACTACCTGCACACACACACATACCATAGACACACACACACACACACACACACACACACACACACACACACACACACACACACACACACACACACACACACACACACACACACACACACACACACACACACACACACACACACACACACACAAGGATATACTCATATATCATAATATTGAGGCTGCTAAGGGTAAGGGAGTGGAGGTGACGGCGGTCCCCTCCTGCAGAGCTTAACGGGACAAAGCATGGGCTGAATGGTGGTCCGGCAGGTTGCCACGGAACAACGCACACATTTGAGTTTCCTCTGGGCTTCTGCTAAACATCTTGAACTCACCCCCCTCAATTGATTGGTTACGACTGCTTTAATTTGTTTACTGATTGTGCGTTTTGTGTGCCTGTGTGTGTGTCTTCTGTGTGTGTGTGTGTGTTTGTGTCTATGTGTGTGTATGTGTGTTTCTGTGTTTGCACGTGTGTATGTGTGTCTGTCCATGCGAGTGTGTGTGTGTATCTGTTTATGTGTGTGTGTGTGTGTGTGTGTGTGCATGCATGCGTGTGTGTCTGTCCATGCGAGTGTGTGTGTGTGTATCTGTTTATGTGTGTGTGTGGGTGCGTGCATGCGTGCGTGCGTGCGTGCGTGCGTGCGTGCGTGCGTGCGTGCGTGCGTGCGTGCGTGTGTGTGTGTGTGTGTGTGTGTGTGTGTGTGTGTGTGTGTGTGTGTGTGTGTGTGTCTGTCCAGGTATTGCTCCCAACATTACAACCGGACCCTCTGACAGCACGGTGATTGATGGGATGTCTGTGATCCTGCACTGCGAGACCTCCGGAGCCCCCAGACCTGCTATCACCTGGCAGAAAGGTCGGTGCACCCACACACACATAAACCTTTAAACACACACACACACACACACATGCGCATGTGCGTATACACAGACAAACACATACACATAAACACACTAACACTCACCACTCAGCCACGCTGGATATTTGCGCACACACAATCACGTGCAAACACATACACACGCATACACAGACTCACACACTTTCCCTCTCTCTCTTACACACACACACACACACACACACACACACACACACACACACACACACACACACACACACACACACACACACACACACACACACACACACAACACACACACACACACACACACACGCACATGCACGCACAAACACACATCCTCAAGCAAACATGCTCCAACACCTCACACAAACACACACACACAAACACAAACAGAGACACAGAGCAATCCATTCGTTTTGTGGATTAGGAGTTTGTGTGATGTATTATGCGCAGTGCATTCTATAGTTTTGCAGCTTATTGTATTAAGCCTTTTGATTCAAGGCGTGAGGTTTAATCTCCTTCTGTGGTGCTCCGTCAGTTGCCCCAATCTGCATATGGAGTTTTTATTAGAACTTTCCCATTAGCGGCTCAAGTAAACACTAATGCTTCGCTGTGTCCTCATTTGGTTATGGTGTGATTTTATAAAGCAGACACGCGCCGCCTCTCACTTAAACACACACACACACACACACACTCAGGCACACAACCTGACACAGTACCTCTAGCGCTCATACATACACACACAAGCTAAGGTCTGTGTACATACACACAAACACAACCAGACAAACAAACATAGACAAATACACACATTCAATCTATCTCTCTCTCTCTCTCTCTCTCTCTCTCTCTCTCTCTCTCTCTCTCTCTCTCTCTCTCTCTCTCTCTCTGTCTCTCTCTCTCTCTCTCTCTCTCTCTCTCTCTCTGTGTCTCTTTCTGTCTCTCTCTTGCTCTCTCTCTTGCTCATCTTTCGCTGCGTCTCATACACACACGTAATTCTCACACACACACACACACACACACACACACACACACACACACACACACCACACACACACACACACACACACACACACACACCACACACACACACACACACACATTTCTTGCTCTCATACTTGGAAGTGGGGAGCTCTAACAACCAGACCAATTCTATAGCCCCTTCTCAAAGTGTATTGCCCCTTCTTGCAGTGTATCAACCCTTCTCACAGTGAACGGCCCCTGTGCTCTGGCAGGGTAGCTCAGGTATCCCATCACATGGGGGCTGGCCGAACATCAATGAATCTCAGAAGACTTGAACTGAAATATTCACCCGACCATAACAACTTCTCACACACAAACATTCATACCCACACACACACAAACGCACACAGTTCTTCACACACCCTCTCGCTCTCTGACTTTCTCCAATTAACTTTAAGGGCCCTATTTTATTTTATTATTTTGTAGGCGGTTCTATGGCGATGTCGCTATTTTACTGGCGCAAAAATGACTCTTGCACCCGGCGCAAATCTAAAAAGGGTTGGTCTGAAGTAGCCTAATAACCCATAGGTGTTGTTTGGGCGTAACGTGCAATAAACCAATCAGAGTGCCATCTCCCATCCCCTTTAAGGGCAATGAGCGCATTTGAATCTGACGAGTTGGTATTTTGACACCCCGTCTGCAGTCTCCGATGTGACAGATGCACATGAATTTCAATCTTCAAATGGCTCAGTTTATGGCCAAATAATATGGCCTAATTCACACATGGAATAAGGTTTTCTTCCACAGCTTCAGGAATACTGAGTCCTCAAATAAATGTTGGCAAAGAAAACTTAACACGCATATAATATGTGGTAACTGTGGTTCTATTTAATGATATACACAATAGATTATAAACATCTTTTCTTTTCAGTATTGTATGCATTATTGTAATTGACTTGTGCTCCTAATATGCATGTGTCCCCCCGTTAATATAGATTGCCATGGACTGTATTATGCGTTACGTGTTTAGTTTGCGTGTGTTTAAACAGATGGACACCCGCATTCATTAATTCTTTTACACATACACACACGCGTGCCCGCATTCATTCATTCTTTTTAACACACGCGCGGTAAAACAAGGTTTTCTCACGATCAAATACTCATCAATCCTAAAAGTTATGGGCATGTACACGATGTCTGTGTCAAGAAAATATGGGTTTGCTGTACGGTGTTTGCAGATGCATTGATTTAAAAGTACAACTTATTTCCGCTGTATCAGCTGTTCTTTCCCAAATAATTTACCAAGAATGTGTGGCTAGGTAGATGAGAGAAGCAAAGTGTATGCGCGAGGTGCACAAGCTACATTATGCTTGCGCCCTTAAAATAGCATCTGAACAAAGCGCCACTGACTTTAAACCAGGTATTTCCTGGTTTGTGGCGCAAGCGGTTTCTGAAACTGCAAAATAGCACCAGGGAACGTTTGCACCAGAACACGCCTCCTCCTTTTGCCTAACCGCCCCTTGGGGCGCAAGATCATTCCCTAATTTACCGACGCGTGGTGCAGGAGGGAACAGAATGCTCTGCGCCAGTTGCAAACTAACAACGACACATGCGCCAGTGAGAAAGTCAATTGCGGCAGATGCAAGATAGGGCCCTACTTCTCTTTCTCTTTCCCTCACACATACACCTTGTGTTAGAAACACCCTCTGTCTGTCTCTCTCTCTCTCTCACATGCAACCTTACTACTTTTGTTCCTCTCTCTCTCTCTCTCTCTCTCTCTCTCTCTCTCTCTCTCTCTCTCTCTCTCTCTCTCTCTCTCTCTCTCTCTCTCTCTCTCTCTCTCTCTCTCTCTCTCTCTCTCTCTCTCTCTCTCTCTCTCTCTCTCTCTCAGGCGAGCGGGTCCTGGCCAGTGGTTCTGTCCAGCTGCCCAGGTTCACCCTGCTGGAGTCGGGCAGCCTGCTCATTCTCTCCGTCCCACATCTCCGACGCCGGCGCCTACACCTGCATGGCCAGCAACTCCCGGGGCATCGACGAGGCCGCCGCCGTCCTGGTCGTCTGGGGTAGGTGGTGCGGACGGAGCGGGTTAGACGGATGAGGACGAGGATGGGGTCTAGCGGGACAGAGTGGGGTGTGGCTGCGGGTGGGGTTATAGTGCGGACGGAGACGGGGTGGATTGACGACCCAGGGAAGTCTTGCATGCGTTTGCAGGGATCATATGAACGCGCTCTGCCTGACGGGGGACGCGCAGCGATGGACTTCAGGTAGGGTTTTGTTTTCTTCTGTTGTTTTCCAACAACGGTTTGGTGAGAGTGGGAGGCCAAAGAACAAGGCGTGCAAAAGTACAAGGCTGATGCAAATTCCTTTTTCCTTTAATTAAAACCGAGAATAAACTATAAAAATAGAAGAAAATCGGAGAAGTGTTTTGCCAGTCCTGACGCGATCATTTCCCCTGCTCAGGTTCTAAAAAAAATGACCAGGTGCCGGGATTTATTTTCGTTGTCAGAATGAATTCAAGCGGCACCGATTTCTTTCTTTCTTTATTTATTTTTTAAAACCTAGCAATTTCAAAAAATAGCAATTTCTCCCATAGAGGTGAGTGGCCTGTGGGGACGGGATGTGGCGGGACGTGTTCATGTTATTGTGCGGCTCCTGTCTCTTTAGCGCGCACCCGGATCAGCACCCCGCCCCAGGACCAGAGTGTCATCAAGGGGACCAAGGCCGTGTTCACCTGTGGGGTCACGCATGACCCCAGCGTCACCGTCAGGTGGGGCTTATACACACACACACATTCGCACACATACAATCAAACACACACAGACACACACACACAAAAGCACGCACGCACGCACACACACAGTTACACACGCACGCAGGCACGCACGGTCACACGCACACACGCGCGTACACACACACACACACACACACAGTGATCCCTATCCCTCTCTCTCTTTCGCTCTGTCGCTCTCTCTCTTGTGTATCTGTGTGTGTGTTTGTGTGTGTGTTTGTGTCTTTAACACACAAACACACACCCACGCAAGCACACACTCACGCTCAGATACACTATCCAACATCTATCTGTGTGTTTGTGTGTGTGTTTGTGTCTTTAACACACAAACACACACCCACGCAAGCACACACTCACGCTCAGATACACTATCCAACATCTATCTCTGAAGCACACACACACACACACACACAACACACACACACACACACACACACACACACACACACACACACACACACACACACACACACACACACACACACACACACACACACACACACACACACACACACACACACACACACACACACACACACACACACACACACACACACTCACACTCTCTTGTACAAAAGCCCGTTCATCCATCCATCTACCTGCCTGTAACTTTTCCGTATCACCTCCCACCATCCCAACCTCACTGCCACAAAGCTGAAGCCAACCAAGCAGCCCCCTCGCTCTGAATCCCACGCCAGCGATAGCAATCCGCGGTCGGCCTTGTGTGCTCTGGTGCCGGGAGGAGAGCACTCATCTGTCTGAAGAAGGCTATTTGAGCTCCACAGAGTTATTTTCTTTTTTTTCCTCCTGATTGGCGCAAGAGCCAGCGTTTGGTATGCAGGTGTCGCAGACTGTGATAAGCAGACGGAGCTGTCTCTCTGATGATGTGTCTCACACGGCCCCCGGGGGAGGGCGATGAAGTGACTCTCTAATAGGATGAGAAAGTACCCAGAGAGAGTCCGCAGAAAGGAGAGGCTGCGGAAAAAGTTAACGGTTTCCATTTGGACGAGATAAAGGGAGGGGGACTGCGCGGGGCTTTCTTGGTTTAGTTAAGTAGCGAAGTTCTACGATTTGACAATTAAAAAATGGGACAATTCGACAATTCAACAATTCGACAATTCAAACAAATGTGCAGCAAGTAACTTTGACACAGAGCGATTAAAATGGGTTCTGCAGTCAAAATTCACCATATTAGACGGTCCATTGTGACCTTAAACAGACATTTCAAAGGAGAACATCCTGGCTGTAGCCTAGTAGTCGAATAAGCCAGTATTTCCGGTTGCCATTTTTCCTTATCCCTGATGACCTATATGTGATTATATAATGGTCATTTAAAAGTTAAGCATGGCACATTTGTTACATTTAACCTTTGTAAAAATGTAATTTTATTTAATCCATGCTATTAATATAAAGTTTACATTAATAGCGCAGAACAAATGCAAACATCTTGTATCCACCGTTCAACATGATCCCAGCTGCTGACCGTGACAATGCTCATTTCATGCTGGCTTCTATATGTGTGACTTTCGGGATTAGAGTTCCAGCTCAAATGGTTGGTCTGAATTGGGATGGACACACACACGCACACACACGCGCACACACACGCACACATACACGCACACACACACAAAAGGCAACCCACCTGTATTATTTAATGTATCTAACAGTGATGAGGACCACCGTAACCCTGAATACGATGATGACCCGGGTCCCAAACTATGATGATCACCCTTGTTTGTAAGGCTTGCGGTACCAAACCAACAGACGCCAACCTCAGACCCCCATCAGACCGCCCCAGGTGACACTGTGGACCCAGCGTGTGACCCCTGGCTCCAGGCCCCACTAACCCGGGTTTCTGCCTCTATGTCTCAGGCACGTGTGGGAGAAGGACGGCTCCCCGGTCAACGCCCAGTCCATCCCGCGAATGAGGCTGGACCCCATTGGGACCCTGCACATCTCCCAGACCTGGTCCGGGGACATAGGCACCTACACCTGCAGGGTGACCTCGGTGGGGGGCAACGACTCACGCAATGCCTACCTGCGGGTCAGGTAGGAGGGAGCGCACGCACGCACATACAAACATACAGATGCATGGGGACGGGAAGAAAAGCAATGTGACACGCACACATTTACATTTACATTTACATTTAGGGCATTTAGCAGACGCTTTTATCCAAAGCGACCTACAATAAGTACATTAACACAAACACACGCACGCTCTGGCAGGTCAGTGTTATCGCCACCTCAGTCCTGTTCTGTTCCAACACATCCCAGCTCTGGTTTTCCCTGCCCTCATTTTCACACACACACACCTGCACCTAGTCATGCCTGCACACACGCTCACTGTTGGTGTGTGTGTGTGTGTGTGTGTGTGTGTGTGTGTGTGTGTGTGTGTGTGTGTGTGTGTGTGTGTGTGTGTGTGTGTGTGTGTGTGTGTGTGTGTGTGCGTGCGTGCGTGCGTGCGTGCGTGCGTGCGTGTGCTGTGCGTGTGTGTGTGGCGTGCGTGCGTGTGTGCCATCAGTGCGTGCGTGCGTGCGTGCGTGGTGCGTGCGTGCGTGCGTGCGTGCGTGCGTGCGTATATGTGTGTGTGTGTGTGTTAACTGCTGTTCTTTAAGCACATACGCACAGAACAAATCTATAGGTACACACAAGATTGGACCAGCGATAGGTCCAGTCCACTGGACCTATCGCTGGTCCAGTCCACTTCCTATGTGTCCTCCTGTCTGGGGTCAGTCTGGCTCCCCGACTGCCGTGTGTTCTATCAGGGTTGCCCTGATATCCGTCTGTTCCTCTCTCCGGGGCCCGCCGGCTTCTCTGTGTATCTGAATTCACGACTCAGCGACTTAATGATCGTGGTGTTGGCTTTGTGTTTCGCTGGCACTCCCTAATAAGAAGCCAAGAAAAAGGCAGGTTTTTATACCTTTCCATCAGTGCCTCGCAAACCATGTATCATCCCCCCCCACGCCACCCCCCAGGGAGAGCTATCCAGGACTCCATCTTGACGAGCGGCCCTGTTGTACTGCCGGCTGTCTTTGTTCGCAATATTTCCAATTGATCACAATATTTCCAATTGATCGCCCTTCTTTCTTTTGCTTGCAAAAAAAAAGTTGAGAAAGTAAGTTAAAAGAAAGAAATGAAATAAAAAGAAAGAGTGAAAGTAAATAAAGTAATAAGGAAGAATGAAAGTAGGCCTATAAGACGGACTGGGGGGTGTGTGTGTGTGTGTTAGGGGGGGGGGTGGGGGAGACATTTAGAGAATTGCAAATCCCTGCAAAAAAAACAACAGAATAAAATAAATGCAGTCATCAGTAACAGACCCAGAGGAGCCCGAGGATGCAGCTTTTGTTGTCTCTGCTGTTTGTTTTTCGCTTTTAAATATTCATAATTCTTTATTTCCCTCACCACTTCCCCCCTCCCTCCATCCCTCCCTCCTTCCTACACCCCCTTGCTCCCCCCCTTGCTCCGTGCCCTTCCCAGGCAGCTCCCTCACGCCCCAGAGAACCCGGTGGCGGTGCTGAGCACGGTGGAGAAGAGGGCCATTCAACCTGACCTGGGCCAAGCCCTTTGACGGCAACAGCCCCCTCATCCGCTACATCCTGGAGGTGTCGGAGAACAGTAAGTCCCCCCCAGGCAGAAGTCCCGTCTCACCTGCAGGTCCTGCCCCCCCCGTGCTCTGGGGTCTGCTGCCTCTTCATCGTGGTGTTATTAATTTTTTTTTAGACCATTGTGTATTCATGACCTGAACTTGGGCCGCCCTTGAACTCACCATGTATGATTCAGCGGGGGCCATCTTTGTTTTTTTAGGGATTTCTCTCTTTTTGCCGCACGCATATGAAGAGAACGGTGTTTATTAAGTTCGTGCCTATCAGGGTGTTAGATTTCAAAGGGGCTAATTGACACAATAACACTGCTTGTGTTTATCTTTTTGGAAGATGTTCCGTTGCCCTGTGCTGGGGAACTGTGTGCTGTAGGATGTTAGATCTCTGACATCTCTGTTATATTTAATAGTCTCTCTACTATATTCTATCTTTTATATTTTACCTTTTAATTCATTAAAAAATCTATCGCTGATCCGTGCCCACGCAGTGCTCCGGTACCCGTCCGAATGATCTTGTAAGTCAGGAAGTTACCCTCAGACCTTTTTCGGCTAACAAGGCGAGAAACGTTTCAAAGAAGAGAACGCAATTATCCGACACCCTCAAAGTGCTTGTTGAATACTAAACGAGTGTAAGTGTAGACAGGGAAATCATAAGCACTGAACCATCAAGATTGTAAGGACACTCAACATCGTTCAGACAAGTGTGTCCCCCCCCCCCGCCATCTTTCTTTAGCCCCTGCCCCCGGCTCTCATTCCCTCTCTATCTCTCGGTCTCTCTTTCCCTCTCTTTTTCTCTCTCTCTCACTCTGTTTGTTCCCCTATCCTTCTGATTAACCTCACCCTTCAATATATAATGTTACGCGGAATGGGGTAAGGCATTGTTGTCCAGGCTTTAGGCCGGCACACCTTCCTGCCTCGGACCTCCCCTTGCCATCACAAATCTGCCATTTTAACATTACCAATCAGAATGTTGTGCACGACGCACGGCAACACGGCTTGCATTTGACGAGGTGTATAAATATGCGGCCCGACGCGTATGTCATAGGTCGGGGTTCGTTCCGGCATCATTGCGGTATCTCTGTAGAGCAGTTATCTTGACCTCTCTCTCTGCCTCCCTCTCTCTCTCTACCCCTCCCCGCCTCTCCACCAGACGCTCCGTGGGCCATCCTGCTGGCCAACATCGAACCCGAGTCCAGCGCGGTGACGGTGAGCGGGCTGATCCCGGCGCGCTCCTACCAGTTCCGCCTGTGCGCCGTCAACGATGTGGGGAAGGGCCAGTTCAGCAAGGAGACAGACCGGTAAGGTCACCACACACACACACACACACACACACACACACACACACACACACACACACACACACACACACACACACACACACACACACACACACACACACACACACACACACACACACACACACACACACACACACACACACAGGGGCGTAGCCACATGGAGTGGTCAGAGGTTGGTCTAAAATTAAATGTATCATTAGTTTGATCTAACTTTGACTTATTATTCTTACTCAAAGTGTCATATTTTGACGTTATGAATAAACGTTGGCAATCAAGTGCCCGCCCAAAGATAAGACTGGCCTGAGCTGGCCACCACAGTACTAATAACCTGGCTACGTCCCTGCACACACACCCTCTTATCCGTTCAGCGGACGCCACGGCTACTTCCAAGCTAGCAGGGATGTTCATCAGCAGTAAGGATGCTCCTGGAACCAAGTGCCAAGCACTGACAATGGTTAGGTTAACCCATTCCCTGTATACAACAAAGCTAGCTAGGATGCTGCACAATACTAAGTACTATTGTTAAGTTTGATATCATAAGTGAGTACATTAAGTGTGTAAGAGGGGTGTGGAGGGGTGATGTCCAAAAAGTCCATACGGAGACAGCACAGCGTCATTATCCACACACACACACACGCACGCACACATTCTGATTCACCCCTCACCCCACCAAAGCTGTCCCATAACGTTCATTCATCGTCACCTCGTTGGATTTGCGGCGCCAACTTTAATCTGGAGTCATTCCCCTCCCTCTCCATTCTTTCCCTGAGACACATCAAATGAGAGTATCTGTTAAGCTTCAGGTCTTAAGGTATCCCTGCCGCTGCGCCGCGACTGCCCGTGCAATGATAAGCAGCCGTAATCAGATCCCACTCCGTCGTTCAACTTTACCTAAGCACCGGTAGCAAACAAAACGTGATTCATTCCCACTGTGATTCAATCACTTCCCATTAGCCGCTTTTAGGTGTCTCACCTTGAACCTGGCGAGGATCATTTGCACATTCACAGGTGTAATGAAAACGTCATCTAGAGTCAGTGACTGTCACCTCTCAGAACTTACCCTGAGTTAGTCTTTGTTTTAACGAGACAATGGTGCACAGTGTTGTGAATGTAAAGGGTTAAGTGGTGTATAGTGGTATCGTTTGATTATCGTGTGTGTGTGAGCAGGGGGATGAAAGAATGTAGAGCGGTTGAGTGAACGTCAATCTGTTTCCACGACAAGGAGTGTGTGGCTGCTCTCTCCAGCCCCGGGTGTCTCTCTGTCTGTCTGCTTATCAGAAAACAGGTGTGTGTGTGTGTGTGTGTGTGTGTGTGTGTGTGTGTGTGTGTGTGTGTGTGTGTGTGTGTGTGTGTGTGTGTGTGTGTGTGTGTGTGTGTGTGTGTGTGTGTGTGTGTGTGTGTGTGTGTGTGTGTGTGTGGAGGGGGATTTCCAGAAGCTCACAAGAAAACACACATTCCGACAAAATAAAATGCTGCCTTACTCCTCCACAATCTTCAAGCCTCCGTCCCTCGCAGCAGATGGTAGGTTTTAGGTGAAGAAGTCTGTGTGTGTGCGTGCGCGTACGTGTTTGCGTGTGCGTGTGTGGAAGACTGCTTGCATGCATGTGTGGTGAATCAGGTTTGGCCTTTCGGTGGCCTCACAAGAACAGTATTACCTCTATCTCTTACACACCTACACACATACGCACACATCTACACAAACAAACACACACGCAGAAACACACACACACATATGGACTCCCCATCTTCTACAAATTGTCTCACTACCTCATACTTTAAGCTCTCCCAGTCAGAAGCCACAGGGGCTTTAGGGGGGCTCCCACTCCCATCCACCCACCCTCCCATCCCAAACAGTGGGTGCTGGGTGCTGCTGAACGTTTTGTGATGGCGTTTGATCCTAAATCTCCAGTATTGATCGCTCGTGCTTTCCGCTTCCTCCCCCGCCCACAACCCCGAAGCTGTGGATTTGTCCTTTTTGTGTGTCTGTTGTGTTCCATGCGGGTAAAGATATAGATTTTAGTTGGCGGAAATTGATTTAGTATCCTTTAGATATATCATTTTTTTCCTCGCTGTCGTTTAGCTTATTTCCTGAGTGCCGCGATAGTGATTGAGCGCTATGGACGCTATGTGCGACCGGAACGCTATTATCAAAAGACAGGTGTTTTGAGCGCATTATCAGAAGACAAAAGGTAATGCCGCGACGAGGAACGCTTCAGATGGAGAGCGAGAGAGAGGATCCCACATAGTGAAGGAGAACAACGAGAGCTCGCAGACTAAATATACCAAGAAAATAACCACACCGCCACGGCTTATCACCAAACTCCTGAGGCTGCCTAGGTTCTGGGAAGCCTTGGGGTTTACTTCAAACACTTTGTTTGCTAACCACAAAATGAATGTATTTTCTCAGAAATACTCTCCCTGTCTTCTGTCTGTGTGTGGTTGTGTGTGTGTGTGTTTGTCTCTGTGTGTGTCTCTGTTGGTGTGATGGTGGTGTTTGTGTCTGTGTGCGTGTTTGTGTGTGTGTGGGTCTGTCTCTGTGTGTGTGTGTCTGTGTGTGTGTGTGTGTGTGTGTGTGTGTGTGTGTGTGTGTGTGTGTGTGTGTGTGTGTGTGTGTGTGTGTGTGTGTGTGTGTGTGTGTGTGTGTGTGTGTGTGTGTGTGTGTGTGTGTGCATGTGTGTGTGTGTGCGTGCATGCGTGTGTGTGTGCAGTGAGTCCCTTCCAGAGGAGCCCCCCAGCGCTCCACCCCAGAACGTCATCGCCAGCGGCCGCACCAACCAGTCCATCATGGTCCAGTGGCAGCCGCCCCCGGAAAGTCACCAGAACGGCATGCTGAAGGGCTACAGCATCCGGTAACACACACACACACACACACGCACTCACGCACACACAGACACACAGGTATGCATAGGCACACACACACACAGACACATGCACAGGCACACACACACGCATGCATGCAGCAAATAAGCACAGGCACAGACACACATACACATGTGCACATACACACACACACGCACACAAACACGCACACGCAGAAACACACAAAAACACACACACACGCATGTGTTCGCATATACACACGTACGCACACAAACAAACAAGCACACGCACGGTCACACAAACAAACATACAAACAATCGTGTGCACAGAGATGACACAGAGGGACACAGATGTACACATACAGACACTTGAATTATTCTCACAATTGTCACTGGGAAATGCCTAGGTGTGTCATCAATAAATGTATTCCAGTCAAGTGGACACCACAGCATCGCATGCAGCAGCATGTGTTACCATGTGATTTGTGGCACCCACGCATGGTATTCACTGAGGCGAGTGGCAGTGTGTGATTATAGAGGGCAGGTGACTCTCAACACGGAAATATGCCTGGAATTGCATGTGTTTTGTTAGCTTTGTGCGTTTCTGTTTTGTGATTTTTTGTACCCGTTGTTTAGAAGTTACAACACCCTACAGCACATGATTTTACTGATTTGAACCCTGTCCTCGGGTACAAAGTAATGAACGGCCCCATGCTGCTGTAAACGCTCACCCCACTTCTGCTGGACTCCATATCCCTTAATCCATCAAGGGGAATTACATTTAAATCAAATCAGAAACGTAATGAATTTAGAAAAGATTGACCCTGCGCTGCTGACTATAAATGCTTCAGATATGTAATTAGTTTGATGTTTTGTTGGGCATGATATTTATTGCAGCCAAATGAAACAGTAGGTGTTCTGTTCTTCACAGTCCAACCGAGATGCGTTCATTCGGTTCTTCTTCGTAATCTGTGTCTTACGCTAGTGCTTTGTCGCCCCCCTGCTGCAGCACTGGTAAACTGCAGCCTCCGCGCGAAACGGCTTTCCGTGGAACAGTGCGTGCTCTGGCAAATGGCTTGATTGCTCAGGGTTGACTTTGTGAGGTTGGCTTTTGCCTAAAATGAAAGAGGAAAAAAGTAAAGACCTCAGCATAGAGTGGCAAAATGTGTTATAGCCTGTTGTATATTATCTGTTAAATCTATCGATTGCTCTTTCCTCAAGGACTTTCCTCAAGGACTAAACTCATCTTGCTGTAGGACAATTAGGGGAGGATAATTGTTGAGGTTGCAGTCTCCCTGAGTTTATTTTTTTAATCTCCTTGTTATTTCGTTTTTAGCTTCTTTTTTTTTAAGTCTATCCTCTTAGAATTGAAACCTAATGAGTTATTGGTGAAATTAGTCTGGATTATTTTGGGTCTGTTGGTTTTTCATGCTCCTGAATATTAATTTGCGTCCTTGATTGAACTTGCTGAATATTAGCATGTTTTTCTTTCATGAGGAAATGCAAAGTCTCGCACGACTCACTTCACACACTGTCTAGGCTTTCGGCAGACTTTATCCAAAGCTACTTAGAAGAATTCACAAACATTAAAGGCTGACTAGGGTGGCCTGGTTTAACCAGACCGCATCAAGCATGCACTGCCCTTATACTTCATCCAGTCAGAAAGAAGCTTCATAGACATACAAACATACCCACACCAACACACACACACACAGAACACACACACAACACACACACACACACACACACACACACTTCTTCATAATATCCAGAAAAAACTCACTCACACAAACCCAGACCAAACACAAACCCACACACAGACACACATACAGAAAACGCTCTCTGACACCCCTACAAACACACCTACATCCAGAACACAAACATACACAGAACACACAGACACACACATTACACCCAATCCAATTGGGCCAACATATATCCATATCCCCACCCCTGTATTCTAAAGTCCTTCTGCTGGACCTCGTGCTGCCCCTAGGTACCGGCTCACGGGTCTGCCTGGGGACTACCAGATCACGAACATCTCCTCCTCCGACGTGACCAACCTGCTGCTGGAGGAACTCATCATCTGGACCAACTACGAGATCGAGGTGGCGGCCTACAACGGCGCCGGGCTGGGCACCTTCAGCCACAAGGTCACGGAGTGGACCCTGCAGGGAGGTGAGTCTCAGACCGGGCGTGGCGGGGTTCCTTCTGATCGGGTCTGTGGCTTGGGGGTTTGAGTTTGGACTGGTCTGTGAAGGCAGCGGAAAACACACGATATGAGGGATCCAAGGGGTGAAGTGACTTAACAAACACAACACACAAACAAGCACACGTATACACACACACGTGCACTCATTTTGGCAATTCAGACGATTTCAACTATTTCAAGGAAGGTCACTTTAAAGGTCTGCACACCTGGCCTGTTGGCTGTCTCCTTTACGGACCAGGACCTTGGCTGTGATTGGGCGGCATTCAGGGTGCGGTGCAGCACAAATGAACAAACCCACACCTCCACACCTCCACACACACACCTCCAAATACACACAGGCGTAACAAGCCGGCCAGGCCTTGTGCAACAAATTGAGTCAAAAGCCCCAGGCAGCTGCCCTGCCCAGCGATCGATCCTGGCTTTGTGTTGTCCATAAAGCCGGGGGACACCTTCTTAAAATCCACAGGCGGCCTCCGAGAGAAAGTCCGGCCTCAGGCACATAATTGCCCCCCCGGTCTGGGGGAGAGCGGAGGGTGGAGGTTGGTGAGAGGGAGGCGGGGAGAGGGGGGGGGGAAGTCATCAGAACCACCCGGGGTGAAGGCAGCGCTGGCACTGACCCGTGGCACCATCGATTCAGACATCAGAAATAGAGGCGGAGGGGCAGCGGCGGGCTGGGAGGCGCCCTGACACCTCCTATGTCCTGCTCGCCTTCTTTAATATGACCCTCTCCCCCTTTGTTCTCTGTCCTTCCCTGCCCTCCCCCCACCCCCTCCCTCCTTCCCTTCTCAGTGCCCACCATCGCCCCCGGCAACGTGCAGGCGGAGGCGGGGAACTCCACCACGATCCGCTTCACCTGGACGGCGCCCAACCCTCAGTTCATCAACGGCATTAACCAGGGCTACAAGGTGAACCGCGGCACCGCACACACACACGCGCGCGTACACACTCACGCGCACACACAGAAGACACTTGCTCAGACACCCCTACGCATGCGCATGCACCCACCACACACACACACACACACACTGACACACCTACAAACGCACCCCCACACACACAGACAGAACACACACACACACACACGCACAGACACAAAACACACACAGAACAAACAAGCACACGCACACAGACACACACACAGCCAAACAAAGCACACGCACACAGACACACACACAGCCAAAGAACATGCTCACACTCCCCCCCCCCCCCCCATCGCTCAGCCGTCCTCTGGTGCAGTGACAGTGCTGTCAGCGTCTGGCGTGAAGCATCACGCGTCTCCGCGTCGGGACAGGAGCACACAAGCCTACGGGGGGTGGGGGGGGGCGTCTGATGATGAACGTCTTCGGCGGGCCTTCATGGTCATTTGGATGTCATGTGTCTCTCTTTGGCGCGTCAGACCAGGCCGCTTGGACGCCGGCCCACCTTAGAGGGAGGGGGGCGGGAGGGAGAGAGAGATGGAGGGAGGGAAGGGAGGAGGGGGAAAGGGAGAGAGAGAGAGAGAGATGGAGGGAGGGTGGGAGGGAGGGAGAGAGAGATGGAGGGAGGGAAGGGAGGGAGGGAGGGAAGGGGAGGGAGGGAGGGAGGGGGAAAGGGAGAGAGAGAGAGAGATGGAGGGAGGGTGGGAGGGAGGGAGGGGGAAAGGGAAAGAGAGAGAGAGAGAGATGGAGGGAGGGTGGGAGGGAGGGAGGGAGAGAGAGAGTTGACGGTTCACACATAAAGCATGAGGGAGGAGTGAGGGAGAAACTGAGCAGCCCATATTGAACGGATGTATAGGATGGGAGGTGAACGCTGTACTAGAGGGGGCTGGCGAGAGGAGAGACGGGTAAGAGGAGAGACAGAGTGGGAGGACAGAGAGGAGAGGAGAGGTGGGTAAAAAGAGAGAGGGAGTCGGAGCATGGAGAGAGGAACGGGCAGCCATCCAGCTGACATTCTGCATCTCAGTCCCAAGTCCTAACCCGCCCCCCCCCCCCCGTCACTTCCTGCCAGTCTTCTCCCTGTGGACCCTCCAAGGGCGAGTCCTCCACCCACTACACCCCCCCCCACCCCACACACACACACACACACACACACACGCACACACACTGGGGACTCATTACGGGGGCCAGCTAATTGGTCAATCCGAGCTCGTAACTCACGGCTTTCACTTCCACTTGCACACTCTGAGGGTCCGGGAACACGCCGTGACGCTCCACTGGCTTCGGCTGCTCTTTCAGCCCAGCCCCCCCACTACCCCGCCATCCCCCTCTCTCCCTCCCCATACCCCCGCCCTCGTCCCCAGAGAGCTCGCCTCCCCCACCAGCCCCCCACACATGCTTCTCAAAGTGCCTGTCTGGATACTTTCTTATGAGAACAGCAATGCCAAGCAGCTCCCCAGAGTGGCTCCGGCATTGTAACAGACAGACAGACAGACAGACAGACAGACAGACAGACAGACAGACAGACAGACAGACAGACAGACAGACAGACAGACAGACAGACAGACAGACAGACAGACAGACAGACAGACAGACAGACAGACAGACAGACAGACAGACAGACAGACAGACAGACAGACAGACAGACAGACAGACAGACAGACAGACAGACAGACAGACAGACAGACAGACAGACAGACGAAAACAGTTGCCTTGTTTTGCGGATTCAAAATGAATGGCTTCCGACGCTGTGCAAGATGTTCATGCATATATTAATCCGTATTTTCTCTTAACCTTCTTTTTTGAAATCTCATTTTATATTCCTGGTCCTAGTTGCTGGCCTGGGAGCCGGGGCACGAGGATGTGGTTGCCATGGTAACTGTGCGACCCAACTTCCAGGACAGCATCCACGTGGGCTATGTCTCGGGCCTGAAGAAGTTCACAGACTACTACACATCGGTGCTGTGCTTCACCACGCCCGGGGACGGCCCCCACAGCAAGCCCCAACACCTCAGGACACACGAGGACAGTGAGTCTCTCTCTCTCTCTCTCTCTCTCTCTCTCTCTCTCTCTCTCTCTCTCTCTCTCTCTCTCTCTCTCTCTCTCTCTCTCTCTCTCTCTCTCTCTCTCTCTCTGTCTCTCTCTCTCTCTCTCTCTCTCTCTCTCTCTCTCTCTCTCTCTCTCTCTCTCTCTCTCTCTCTCTCTCTCTCTCTCTCTCTCTCTCTCTCTCTCTCTCTCTCTGTTTCATTACTCTCTCTTTCTCTCCCTGCCTCCACTCACACTCCCAGTCTTATCTCTTACTGTCTGCTATTTCTCGTTTCTCCCTCACCTTCCTTCCACCCCATAATTATTTTTCATTCATCATTGATTCCTTTTTCCTCTTGCACAGTCTCACATTCTCTCGTCTGTAGGGGCCAAGCATTTGCTTTTCCCCCCTCAGCTTCTCTCCTATCTTATCTCTCTGTCCTCACTCAACTCCACTCCCCTCCTCTATCTAACGCTCTATTACATCCCTCTCTCTATATCTCAGTTTTCCTCTCTTCTTCTATGCGTCTTCTAATCCCTCCCGCCAGCATACATGCTATCCTCCTCTCCGTCTCTCTCTTCTTCTTATTCTTCATTTTCTCCCTTCTTTTCCCCATCCTCTGTTCTCCCTAACCTTGTCACTTCCTCTCTCCTCTCTGTCTCTCCCTTCTTCCTCACTTTATCTTTTCCACTCTCCTCTCCTCTCTCTTCTTCCTCACCTTCTCTCTTCCTCTCTCTCTCTCTCTCCCTTCCTCTCTATCTGAGATCACCCTCTCCTGGCGGCGGTGGGGGTGTCGAAGGATAGGGGTGAGGGGGGGGGGGGGGGAGGATGGGATGGGGGACGGGACGGGACGAGAGCGACGACGACACTAACAGGTCCACAGGGCCGGATCCATTATTCATGCGAAACCTAGTTGTACAGAAGTGCAAATTAAGCCGCCATCTTGGCTCTCCTCTTCGACTGGGGATCAGCTGTAATTACAGCACGTCCTCCCACAGATTATCGGTTTAGCCTTACGAGACACTAATAGCCATCTCATCGTCACCCCCCCCCACCCCCCGACCACACACCACCCCCACATTTTTGTAATTTCAAAGTAAAAGCCCACAATTCCCTTTTTTTGGGCTGTGTTCTTGAACAGCATCGTCAGGGTTTGTTCAAAGATACTAGGACCCTCCTCCCGCCAAGTGAGGTCTGGACGTTGTCGAGGGGACGGAAGACGCGGCACCGCTGCTCAACCGGCTTCATAACCAGCTCAATAACCGCTCGCCCTTTCTCTCGCTCTCTCTCTCTCGCTCTCTCTCTCTCTATCTGTGTTTTCCCGCTCAGCGCCCGGCGCCGTGGGTCACCTGAGCTTCACCGAGATCCTGGACACGTCGCTCAAAGTCAGCTGGAGGGAGCCCGGCGAGAAGAACGGCGTGCTCACAGGTACGGCCCGTCCCGTCCCATCCTGCCCTGTCCTGTCTGTCAGAGATTCATACCCACCCTGCTGCCCCCCCCTGGAGACGGGTAAGGGGTGAGGGGTGGGTGAGGCTGACAAGAAAGAACAGGGTCTTCCCCCCCCACCGAGGATGAAGAGGACAGTGCGACAGCTGATCTAGTACTTTATCTAGTAAATCTAGTACTCCACGCCAGACTAGCTGTTGGCTATTACGACGTTCAGCCTAGCCTTTTATCCAAAGGGACTCATGCGTTCACAATGAATAGGGATACATGTTGCTAAGCAGTGGTTAAGGGCTTAGGGGTCTCACTCAAGAACGCAGAAGGGCTGTGGTGGTTGAGCACTTGGAATTACTTCACTGAGACGAGTGAGAATGCCCGCAGTGAGCGCCCGGCCGCCTAGCCTTCTCCACACATTATTTTGTACAGTTCAGAGTATTGATATACCTCTTGAGTTCTTGAGTTGCTTCTTGTATCTCTTGTAGGTAATATATGAGCCTTCTGTAACGTCATAATAATAATAATAATAATCGTAAAAGACTACACGAGACATAAAGTTTCAAGGTGTACCTCGTTATAAGACTGTTGAGGAGCAGTTGCCTCTGAACAATACTGTGGTTGTAGCTGAGGGGACCACAATCTATAAATTGCTGTTGGAGAAAATTAACTTTGAGGTAACGAGTGGTTTGTATGCGCCGGCGTCAGGGGCTTAATCACAGCCTGATTTAATTAGTTTCATTCGGCTTTTAATGAAGTCAATTTCATATTTTGTGAGTGCAACCCTGAAGCACGCTAGCTGGTGAAGCGCTACGCTAATCAATAAAATCTGTGAGCTAGTTATTCCACCCGCGGTGGATCTTTTTATTCTTCTTCTTCCACTCATTGTTCTTTCGTCTCATTAACCTCTCCTGCTATTTTTATTCTCCTTTGCGTCGCCTTTCTTGTCTCCGGTCTAGGCTACCGGATCTCCTGGGAGGAATTTAACCGCACCAACACCAGGGTGACCCACTACCTGCCCAACGTGACCCTGGACTACCGGGTCACCGGCCTGACGGCGCTCACCACCTACACCATCGAGGTGGCGGGCATGACCTCCAAGGGCCAGGGGCAACTGTCCTCCTCCACCATCTCCTCCGGGGTCCCTCCAGGTCAGACACAGGGAGTCGCAGAGCAGCAGCCTGTAGCCAAGCTAGTTGGTTCGCTTATCTTGTGGCTAACAAGCGCTAGAAACGGTCGGCTAGTTGAGCAACGGAATGCGCCATGGTTTGTGTGTGATTTTACCCAACTAGTGAGGCATAAATATGTGCGATGAGTATGACTGCTAGTGGTTGAAAAAGATTTTAAAACGTTGATGAGTGGTGATGGATTTTAAATAGGCGCTAAGCAGTTAGCTTATAAAGCACCAAATTAGCCTCCCATGGTGTTCATTCTTCACAAATGGTTAAGTGTACTTAATTTTTTTGACAGTTAAGAATCAAATTATCTCTCCGCATCTGTAATTCAATCTCCCCCTAAAAGTGGTTGTAAGTGCTATGGCATGATGAGCCATTCAGTTATCCAATACCAACCAATTTAGACCCAAAATACATGGTGGGTAACAATGCAACAGTACTATATCGACTCAAACAGGTGTACGACTAAAGCTCTCATTGCAACTCTGCAGTAGGCTATAAATCAGCTAAGTTTGTTTGGTGGATGTCGGCCATTATTGACCTAGCGCACTCGCACAGGAGAAAGTCTGCACCTTTGTGTGAGAGCCAGAAAACGTGGTGTTCTACAGCACTGCTGGTGTCTGGCCTGGTCGTCAAACTCACATAGAGAGCCCCTTCTGACGGCACCATAAACCACACTAGGACTCCATTAGCTTAGAGAGGGACACACAGACACACACACACACCTAGAGCAGAGCAGGAGCACTAGCAGAGTTGGACAGATATCCATATCCATCCCCCCAGCCAGACAGAAGTAAGAGCACCCAGGTGACCGATTTTCCTTGGCCACCGGTTTCATTTTTTTCCTCCCTTTATCTTTTATGATTGATATTAAACTCCCGATAAATTGAATAATGGAAATACAATAGCCGCTCTAAATCACCATAGGTGAAGCCGAGCCCCATACATCTGTAAATAGCTGTCACATTGAATATAACTGTATGGGGACCTGTCAGCGGCTCTGTGTGTGTGTGTGTGTGTGTGTGTGTGTGTGTGTGTGTGTGTGTGTGTGTGTGTGTGTGTGTGTGTGTGTGTTGTGTGTGTGTGTGTGTGTGTGTGTGTGTGTGTGTGTGTGTGTGTGTGTGTGTGTGTGTGTGTGTGTGTGAGTGTGTGTGTGTGTGTGTGTGTGTGTGTGTGTGTGTGTGTGTGTGTGTGTGTGTGTGTGTGTGTGTGTGTGTGTGTGTGTGTGTGTGCAGGTGTGTGTGTGTGTGTGTGTGTGTGTGTTAGTGAGTGTGTGTGTGTGTGTGTGTGTGTGTGTGTGTGTGTGTGTGTGTGTGTGTGTGTGGTGTGTGTGTGTGTGTGTGTGTGTGTGTGTGTGTGTGTGTGTGTGTGTGTGTGTGTCTGGGTTGGGTTGGGGTGTGTGGGGGGTTAGTGGTTATGGCTCTGCAGTTATGGGCCTCCTGGAATGGTGGCTATACTCCCGGCCTGCTCGTGTAAAGACAGCACCCTCTGGGTGTGTTACGCCGCCCCAGAGACCACAGATTGGATGGCCGGTCACGGCAAATGATTTACAAGTGCAGATTTCACCACCGAGGGTTAAAATATGTCTGTTTCATTAGCTCTGAATGGCCCCGCCGTTTAGGGCAAGGAAAAATAGAGCAGGCAACCTTGGTCTGCTAACTGTACCCCGGGCGCAGCTATGTATGGGTAATATTAACCCAGTGTCACTTTAATGTTGCCACGTGAGGTGTCCCTTCCCTCCATAACCAGGATGTATGTGGCTACACCTCGCACTGGAACGCCTATAGTATGTAGAGGTGAGCTGAATAGGGAATCCAATGCCTCAGGGGAAGAGGGGTGTGTGTGTGTGTGTGTGTGTGTGTGTGTGTGTGTGTGTGTGTGTGTGTGTGTGTGTGTGTGTGTGTGTGTGTGTGTGTGTGTGTGTGTGTGTGTGTGTGTGTGTGTGTGTGTGTGCTCCAGCAAGAGTGGCCCTGTGTGTGTGTTGTGTGTGTGTGTGTTGAGTGTGTTGTGTGTGTGTGTGTGTGTTGTGTGTGTGTGTGTGTGTGTTTGTGTGTGTGTGTGTGTGTGTTGTGTGTTTGTGTGGTGTGTGTGTGTGTGTGTGTGTGTGTGTGTGTCTGTGTATGCACGTGTCTGTGTGTGTGTTTGCCAATTAGAGAGTCTGTGTGTGTGTGTGTATCTGTGTGTGTGTGTGGGGGGGGGAGGTGTGTGTGTGTGTGTATGTGTGTGTTGTGTGTGTGTGTGTGTGTGTGTGTGTGTGTGTGTGTGTGTGTGTGTGTGTGTGTGTGTTGTGTTGTGTTGTGTGTGTGTGTGTGTGTGTGTGTGTGTGTGTGTTGTGTGTGTGTGTGTGTGTGTGTGTGTGTGTGTGTGTGTGTGTGTGTGTGTGTGTGTGTGTGTGTGTGTGTACAAGGTAGAAGAATATTGAATACTGTTATGAATGTGCTATTTTCTCGAGAAAAAAAATTGCCAAGCCATCATCCACTGCTAATGTTTACTGTGATGGAGTGGAAACTGAGGCATATCAAATTGGATCTCAATAGCAAACAATTCCAGGTAGCGGCAAAGCAATTGGAATCTGGTTGCTTTTGGTAGACAGGAGTGTATTGGATTCCCTTCCAGCATCCACTTCGCAACTACTTCTGTTACCTCTTGGACATCGCCACAGCTTTGAGTGCAGGAGAGAGAGAGAGAGAGAGAGAGAGAGAGAGAGAGAGAGAGAAGAGAGAGAGAGAGAGAGAGAAGAGAGAGAAGAGAGAGAGAGAGAGAGAGAAGAGAGAGAGGAGAGGAGAGACAGAGAGAGAAGAGAGAGAGGAGAAGAGAGAGAGAGAGAAGGAGAGAGAGAGAGAGAGAGAGAGAGAGAGAGAGAGAGAGAGAGAGAGAGAGAGAGAGAGAGAGAGAGAGAGAGAGAGAGAGAGAGAGAGAGGTGTTAGAGCTTTCCTTTCATTGTGGCCACTAGGGAGCGGTGTCGTAGACTAAAAGGGCTGCTTGTAAAACGCCCACAGAAGCCAAAGTCAACAAAGCGAACTCCACCACACGGACGTTCGCATCTTATCTCGATCTCGCTCTAAACTTCAGGGAGCTTCTTTTTCATTCCCAGCCTGTGTTGAACTCATGTGTGTTAACCCCTCCCCCCCCCCCTCCCCCCTGTCTCCGGTCTCCCCTCAGAGCTGCCCGGCCCCCCCTCCAACATGGCCATCTCCAACATCGGCCCCCGCTCTGTCACGCTGCAGTTCAAACCAGGCTACGACGGCAAGACCTCCATCTCCCGCTGGCAGGTGGAGGCCCAGGTGAGACCACTACCCCAGATCCAAGCTCCCTGCTGGGGTGTTTTTTGTAGAGAGTGATGGTGTTGATCCGTGAATGACAGGTTTCACTCTCTGAAATTTATTGATGTGGCTGTCACGGCAGTAAAATCACGCTGTGATTGATGACCGTGCCGTGACTGAATCAACGATTCAAAATTTGAGGTCAAGGAATGCGACAATCTGCAAAGCAATATGTTTATATCCACAGAATGAATAATCAATGTACAAGTCAACGCAGAATGTAAACGTTCACATTATTGACAGTTGAGGTGAAGGCTTGTTGAATTAGGGGGTCTGAGATGATTGCGTCTTTGGTGGGTTTCTCTCTTTGCTCATCACCTTGTTCCTTTTATCATCGTTGACTGCTGCTTTCAAAGCCTCATCCAAGGAACTCAAGATATCGTCAAGATAGCCACATTTAACTTTATTTCATTGTTCCCAGCCTCACTATGGTTCTCAGTATCACTTTTGAGAGGCTTTGTCTAAAGGCCTTAGCCAAATGTCTACCCTTCAGTGTAAACGTGGCTCCTACTGTAGTGTCTCCCAGTGAACCACCACTGACACCCCCTCTCCCGACGTGTCAGGTGGGCGTCACAGGAGAGACGGAGGACTGGGTGCTGGTCCACCAGCGCTACAACGAACCCGAGGCCCGCTCCCTGGAGGTGCCGGGACTCAACCCCTACACCTTCTACAGGTGGGGCGCAACGAGCTCTCTAGCGCGCTGGTAGCATAGCATCACACACAGAGACACACCTGGTGCTGAATGTTATGCTACAGATTGGTGATTGGAGACATCGGAACTGATAATGAGGATGATTAGGATGATGATGATGATGGAGTGCTGATGATGATGATGATGATGATGATGATGATGGAAGGGTGATGATGACGATGATGGCGTGGTGATGATAATGATGAAGATGATGATGATGATGAGTATGATAAGGATGATGATGATGGCGGAGATGATGATGATGATTGAGGTGATGATGATGATGACGGTGATGAGGTTTATGATCGTAGTGATGATGAGGATGATGAGGATGGTGAGGATGGTGAGGATGATGATGATGATGATGATTGACTGGAGATAGCTCTTTGAAATGTTTCCACCATGCGCATGATTGATCGGCACTATATGGAATGCAATAAAAAAATAGCTGTGGTGTCACGTTGGTATGGAAGTGTGCGGGCAGATTAAATGACCATTTACATTTACATCTGATTAGCTAGGTGTGTTTGTGTTTGTTTTGTGATAGGTCTGGGTATGTGTGTGTCTGTGTCTGTCTGAGTATCCCAGACAGAGTTCATTATCTCCCCGGTCTTGCCTTATCTACGTCAGTAGATAAGGCAGATTCTGTTTGGAATAGTGTGTGTGTATGTGTCAGTGTGTGTTTGTGTGTCAGTTTGTGTGTGTGTGTGTGTGTGTGTGTGTGTGTGTGTGTGTGTGTGTGTGTGTGTGTGTGTGTGTGTGTGTGTGTGTGTGTGTGTGTGTGTGTGTGTGTGTGTGTGTGTGTGTGTGTGTGTGTGTGTGTGTGTGTGTGTGTGTGTGTGTGTGTGTCAGTGTGTGTGACCTTGATCCTGGCCTCAAACCATAGAGAAATATAGCACCGTAATCACCGTAATCTTTGTCCAATCAATTGCTGATGGATCTGTCTACCTGTCTGAAAATGAACCAAACTGTAATACCCTCAATTGTCTAAGTGACACCCCAGAGAGCTCCAAACCAGCGCTCTGCAGTCCCAACGCAGTGCATTCTGACGCAGGCATGTGGCTCTTGTCCCGTCGCTAGGTTCCGCATGCGTCAGCTGAACATTGTGGGCTCCAGCCCCCCCAGTCAGCCCTCAAGGAAGATCCAGACCCTGCAGGCCTCGCCGGACATGGCCCCTGCCAACGTCACCCTGCGCACGGCCAGCGAGACCAGCCTGTGGCTGCGCTGGGTGGTGAGTAGAGACGTGGTGCCCCTTGGTGTTTGTGTCCCCAGGTCAGGTGGAAGGGGGGGGGGACACTGAGTGATGACGCACATGCAAGATGAAGCGGAGGACAGGGCTTTTGAAAGAGGATTTAAATGGGGTCGAATTGGGGTGTGGTGTTTGGGACATCCGTCTCCCAGCCGACAGGCGCAGGGTTTGTACCCAAATGTCCACAGACTACCTGAGGCAGACGGAGCAAGATGCCTAAGCCCTATACCTGCTCCTTGATAACCTGTTTCAGAACCTTCTTAATCCCTAGGCACGTTGTGTTACCTAATTCGACGATAGATCGCGAATTAACCCACATCATTATGTACATGAGAATCTTTGGAGATCTTTGAGGTCACCCCTTTAAACAATTAAAAGGGTGTTCAAAGTTGTGTAGAGTTCCAGTGGCAAATGTAAACGTGGAGAATGGAGGCATCGAGAAACCTCTATGACACCCCGACCCCTCTCTCCCCGTGTCCCTCAGCCTCTGCCAGAGTGGGAGTACAACGGGAACGCCGACCTGGTGGGCTACCGGGTGCAGTACTCCCGCACGGGCTCCCAGGGGCGCTCCCTCACCCACGTCATCGCCGACCGGCAGGAGCGGGAGTTCACCATCGAGGACCTGGACGAGTGGACCGAGTACCAGGTCCTGGTGCAAGCCATCAACGGCATGGGCACGGGCCCCTGGAGCCAGCCCGTCAGGGGCCGGACCAGAGAGTCGGGTAAGGTGGAGCCCCTGATACCTCCATTCAACATATCCTGATGATGATGTGATGGAGGTGATGATGATGATTGTGAAGACAAGGAAGCAGAGAATGATGAGGATGAGGATGATGAGTAAGAGATTCTGCATTCAGCCCTCAATCTTTACTGTCGAGGATGTGTGAAGGTTATGGAAGGTAAATCATCGTGGATCACGGCTCCCCCCCGGTGCAGACATGTTTAGTGCTACATGCGCTCGGAGAGATGAACATCAGTAAGACATCCTGTAGTTCTCCAAGGTGCTCAGAGAACGGTACAGGGAACGGTTTTATGTAGCTTAAACATACAGTGAGGATTAAAGTCCGAACAAGATCAGTCCTGTGAGATATGTCTGGGAACGGAAGCAAAGATAAGCTGGCGAGTCTCCGAATGGAGACAGAGAAAGGGTTACACAGTAGTTAGGGGCTGTAATGTTAACATACATTTGATGAGTTATGTTGAGAGAGAGAGAGAGGAGAGAGAGAGAGGGAGAGAGAGAGAGAGAGAGAGAGAGAGAGAGAGAGAGAGAGAGAGAGAGAGAGAGAGAGGGAGGGAGGGAGGAGGAGGAGGAGGAGGGAGAGGAGGAGGAGGGAGGAGGAGGAGAGAGGAGGAGAGAGAGAGAGAGAGAGAGAGAGAGAGAGAGAGAGAGAGAGAGAGAGAGAGAGAGAGGA
>OLKM01000184.1:292470-297470 GCA_900291075.1 Melanogrammus aeglefinus
TCGGACAGCCCGGCCCAGTTCTGGACGGTGGAGGGCAACGCCAGCCACAGCGTGCAGCTGACCCACCTGGGGAAGTACGTCCTGTACGAGATCCAGGTGCTGGCCTTCACCCGCATCGGGGACGGCCGGGCCAGCACGCCCGCCATCCTGGAGCGGACCCTGGATGACGGTAGGAGGATTAACCATTAGACATACTGCACGCTACAGGCTAGTAAGAGCTACATGCTAGCACAAGCTACAAGCGACAAGCTAGTACAAGCTTCAGGCTTGTACAAGCTACAGGCTAGTAGGAGCTACAGGCTGGTACAAGCTACAGGGTAGTACAAGCTACAAGCTCATGGGGGAGCGGGAGCGTACCTATGTTCCCCGGGTCCTATGTTTTGTATGTGACCGGGGAACATAGGATCCGGAGACGGAATCTTTTTTTCGTAGGATGGTCGGGGCATGGACCGCCTTTTTCGCCTCTGATTCGCCTGTGATTGGTTAGAATGGCTCTCCTCCTATTGGTTATGGTTAGGGTTAGGTTTAGGGTTAACCCTCACCCTAACCCTAACCCTAACCATAAACCTGACCCTAACCCTTCGCACCCAGGAAACATAGGACCTGGGGAACATAGGGATGACCCCGCTGAAGGCTGGTACAAGCTACAGGCTAGTATGAGCTACAAGCTACAGGCTAGTACGAGCTACAAGCTACAGGCTAGTACAAGCTAAAAGCTACAGGCTAGTACGAGCTAAAAGCTACAGGCTAGTACGAGCTAAAAGCTACAGGCTAACAGGATTGATGTCCTCCGCTTACATATGCAGCAGAAGGCGGCAGAATTGCAGCCATGTTGTTTCAGGAAAAGGGATGAATAAAATATGTGAATAAGTGTTTCACCTTCTCCATACAAATAAACAAAGACTTCTGATTACGACAATCTTTTGTTATTTCCTCCCAAGCTGTCCTTGCTTAGTTTGCATCTGTAATGATGACAACATTGGATGTTTGAAAGAGCGAGAAGGCTTTCCCCAGCCGTAGTAATAATACTGATGTTGTTGTCTCCCTGGTGTTTGAGCCGTGCCGCGCAAGGCGTCTCGTAAATGAGCAGTGAGCAACAAGGTTGTCTTTGTCTTTATCTTTGTATCGCTGTTTGCATGACTGGGAATTCATATTATCTTTATTTATCACTGTTTCTCGGTTGAGGATTTTTTCATCCAATCAGAGTCATAGATAGCGGATTAATAGATGAATAGAGCACTAATTAAATATCATAAGAGACAAAGAGTACATAGGTGTATGAGAATTTCCTTGAAGTTTGCTGTTGAGGTGTTGAGGATTATGTCTTTCTGTTTCATCTGTCTATCTGACTGAGGGTCTGTCTGGCTGTTTTGAGGGTCTGTCTGGCTGTTTTGTCTGTATGTCTGTCTTTCTTTCTGTCGGATTGAGTGTCTGTCTGTCTGTTTCTGTCTGTCTTTCTGTCTGTCTGTCTCTCTGACTCTCTGTCTGTCTGTCTGCCCATCTGTCTGTCTGACTCTCTCACTGTCTGTCTGTCTGACCCACAGTTCCCGGACCCCCTGTGGGCATCCTGTTCCCAGAGGTGCGGACCACGTCGGTGCGTCTCATCTGGCAGTCTCCGTCCCAGCCCAACGGCATCGTGCTGGGTGGGTGTGCTGTCCTCTCTCCCCTCTCCCCCCCCTGGAAGGCTTTACACCAGTCGATTAGTGCCGCCGGGATATTTACAGCGCTAGAGTTGCTTTAGGACGATTTCCAGGACGATTTGGCAAGTCGATGTCTGTTTTACTGCCATTACCTTTCATTAAGGCCTAACCTGTACACCGCAGGCGTCAGCTTTTAGACGTCGGTGCTGACTGTTGTAGTGAAGAGACAGAGACGGATAGATCCCTAACACGCTGTGTAAGGTTTTTCTCCCTGGCGGGAGAAAACGTCACGCTATGGACCTCAATACAACCACTGAGTCTAACGATGACACCCCACTGAAAGTCTTCCTATCATCATTTCCTCCCCCCCTCCTATGTTTTACATTTGGCACCTCTCTCTCTCTTTCTCTCTCTCTCTCTCTCTCTCTCTCTCTCTCTCTCTCTCTCTCTCTCTCTCTCTCTCTCTCTCTCCTCTCTCTCTCCTCTCTCTCTCTCTCTCTCTCTCTCTCTCTCTCTCTCTCTCTCTCTCTCTCTCTCTCTCTCTCTCTCCACCCTCCAGCCTATCAGATCACGTACCGCCTCAACTCGTCCAACAGCAACACGGCGACGGTGGACGTGCTGAACCCCAGCGCCCGGCAGTACATGGTGACGGGCCTGAAGGCCGAGATGGTCTACGTGTTCCGCATCACCGCCCAGACCCGCAAGGGCTGGGGGGAGTCGGCCGAGGCCCTGGTGGTCACCACGGAGAAGAGGGGTAATCACGGCCAGATTCTTTATCGTTATTGTTATTATGATGGTTATTATCGTCACCATAGATGAGGCCTGGGTGGCAGATTGGTCGTTGCAGGGTTGTGGATTATTGGTTGTATTTTCCGCTTCTGGGGTCGTTGTCTGTGTGGAGCTTCACATTTGCATTCGGATCAGGTTTCTATCGTCCTCCAGAGAGGGAAATCTCCGCAACTGGTGTGCACCACTTAGATGGAACCTTAATTAAAGAAATAACATAGAAACGACCTGGTGCATACCAAACACACAAGAAACGGCACATGACACATCAGGGAGTGAGCCTGCATGTTTTTTGTGTGTGCGTTCATTTGTGTTTGCGTGTGCGTGCATGTTGATAGTCCACCCTATAGCGATGCTAAAGTCGTTAGAAAACAAAAAAAAACAAAGGGTTAATAGTAATGGTTCAGCTGTTTCAACCAAATTACCCCCTCGGTCTAATTATATAATGCAGGATTTCTAATTATCGTTTTCGGAAATGTATAATTATAACACTAATTCGGTCCGGTGTCGTTCGTCTCCAAAAACAAGGCATTAAAACAAACCTGCGTGACAGGATTACCGCTCATGCAGAACGCTTGGCAGACCGATTCGCAGAGGAGAGAGAATTGAGCATTGAGCAGCGAGCGGCAGACAGACAGACAGACAGACAGAAGGGAGCTAGGGCGTCTTGCTCTCACACACACACACGGCCGTTCATTTCTGGTTGCAGCTGAGGAGGCAGCTGTGTTTGGCGCCGTCAAGTTTTCTCGTTCTTTTTTGTGTTTCCTTCCTTCTGATACAGTTGTTTCATGCTATTAGCCCATCTGGGCTCCTCGGGGCGTTGTGTAAACAGATTATTCCGCTACCTCCACATAACGCGGCTACCTTTTTCATTAGACAAACAGTCTCTCTGGGAGACGGATGGCGTTTGATATTTCCGATTGTCCTTGTCGTGACTTTTCGGTTTGTTTATGCGATTTTTTCCCTTTGTTTAATTTAATCTAGGCTCGATAGCGGGGCCTCGCTTTAATTCAATTCATTTCGGTATTGATGGAACGGCGCCTCTTTTCCCCTCCAATAAACAAAGCTTTGCGATCACTCAGTGTTTCCGATAATGCCTTGTCTCTTCAGTGTCAAATAACTATCATTTCAGACTCACTCAGGTCGGCAATGCTTTATAAACCGTAATGCTCTCTTTCCTCATTTCATTTCTCTCTTCTCCACCGTGCCTCCTGTCTTCTTCCCCCTTTCTCGCTCTGAATATTTTAAACACAATTTGTGTTTTTAACCGCCCCACTTTTTTGCGGTATTTATTGTCAACGCTGTGTGTGTTTAATAGAACATAAACGACCCCTTGATAAATGAGTGTCAAGAATGACCTTGTTATTTATCTTAACCATGTTATGTCTCTTCCTCCCCCCCACCCCATCTCCATCACCTCCTCCATCACCTCCTCCCCTCCACCTCCTCCCCTCCACCTCCTCCTCGGCCCCCCCTCCCACCCTCACATCCCCCAACCATCTCCCCCCACCTCCTCCCTCACCCTCCTCCCCCCTCTCCTCCCCCACCTCCTCCCCCATTCCTCCCCTCCTCCCCCCCCCCCCCCCCCCGCCCCCGCCCCACCGCCACGGTGCAGCCCGGCCCCAGCCCACCAGCCGTCCCACGGTGCCCCAGCAGGAGGTGCGTGCCCGCCGGGTCTTGTTGTCCTGGGAGCCGGGCAGCGACGGCCTGTCCCCTGTGCGCTACTACACGGTGCAGCTGAGGGAGCTACCCCACACCAACTGGACCGTCCACTCGGCCTCCGTCAGCCACGAGGCCAGCTCCTACGCGGTGGACCGGTAGGGCTCCCACCCCCAGCCTGCCTCTGTTGTCTCTGTGTGCCTCTTGTTGCTACTGTTCACTACTTAGTCATCAAGCCGTCTTATGTGGTGGACCGCTAGGCCCCTCACCCCTAGCCTGTCTCCGGTGTCTCTCTATGCTTCTTGTTGCTACTGTTCACTACTTAGTCACCAGGCCTCGAGGAGGTCTCTGTGGTCTCTCTATGCATCTCGGTATGGTTCCCTTATTAGTCATCCAGCGGTCTTAAGTAGAGGACCGGTAGGCCCCTGGCGGGTCTCTGTTGTGTAGCTCCTGGTACTTGGTGCTTAGTCATCAAGCAGTCCTGAAGGAGTTTTGTTTCAGCTGTTCTGTTTGGGGTTGGGGTTAGGTAGCTTGCTCATGGGTGCCAGGTAGACGTTGCAGACATTGGGGTTTGAACCTGTAACCTTTCTCCAAACCGCTAGACCATCCTGCCCCCCTTTGGTAGCATTAATGATTGACTATTTAGTCTCCTAAGTACCCTTAATGTAAATTTATATCAGTAACAATTTGATACTATTAATTGGTTAGTATGAATAAGTTAGTAATTCTTAGTAAGTATGAATTTGTTAGTTTTAATGAGTTAGTATTAATTGGGTAGTATTA
Source organism: Melanogrammus aeglefinus (assembly GCA_900291075.1). Classification (NCBI taxonomy): domain Eukaryota; kingdom Metazoa; phylum Chordata; class Actinopteri; order Gadiformes; family Gadidae; genus Melanogrammus; species Melanogrammus aeglefinus. The sequence goes on from OLKM01000184.1 coordinate 297,339, forward strand.
ATTAGTTAGTATGAGTTAGTATTACTTAGTTGGTATGAATTAGTTAGTGTTATTTAGTTAGTCATTGGGGGAATGGGAGCCATGGTGGGAAAGTACCTAGATGTTTATGAAGGTCTTTATCAACGATCCATC
>OLKM01000184.1:302470-303868 GCA_900291075.1 Melanogrammus aeglefinus
CCTCAAGGCGGACCGCCGAGTCCCACCGCTCTCCCCTTTACAAGAGCACTGAGATACTGTTCTCGTAAGGCGCCTCTCGGAAATCCAGTCCCTCGGATTGGAGTAGGTAGAGACGCTTAAAGTGGAGGATGTGTTTTGACTTGCTTCTTGCCGTATTAATACCGGCCCATTTGAAGTGAAAACAAGCGCTAAAACAAATTGTGATTTTGGTTTCATTACATAAACATTAGTGTTTAGGTAGACACCTTAAACCAGAGCTCCTTCCAGGTGAGGCTGGGATACCAGGCATACAGTCAGAATGGAGTGCAGATAGGCTACAGAATCAGAACACCGTGTAGCAATTAGTCGCTGATGAAGTCACAACGACGTGGGATCATATCATTAATGGTTAATTTTAACAAAGCGCGTATCAATTTCCACTCTAGAGCTAAACATAACACAAATCAAGTGTGCGAGTCCGTCTGTAAGACGTGAGGGGAGAGAGGGAGGTGCCAGACCACCAGCATGTCTCTCCTCCCTCACCTGACCCCCCACCCCTTTGACCCCACAGTTCCCACGGCCCCGCCCCAGAACCTGGCCATCCAGGCGGCCACGGCGACCCAGCTGGACGTGGCCTGGGAGCCCCCTCCCGTGGACGCGCAGAACGGGGACATCCAGGGCTACAAGGTGCGCCGTGTTCTCCTGTCATCCAGCCTGTGTTCAGGACGGGGCCGGTGTGTTCCCCAAGGCACTCCCCGGGGTACGGGGAGGACTGCGCCCCGGCGGTTACAGCTCTCCAACCAAACTAAACAAACTCCAAATCCTTCACATGTTTGTAGTGGAGACGTTGGAACACCGCTAGCCAAGGCAGTAATCAACACCAGAGGAATGGTTTTTGTCAATGATTACCTCACTTTTTTTTAGGCATTACATTTACAGTTATGGCGCATTTTCTCTAGCACGGCTCGGCTTGGTACGGCGGCTCACGCTATTTGCGTGTTTCCACTAGCACGCAGTAATCAACACCAGAGGAATGGTTTTTGTCAATGATTACCTCACTTTTTTTTAGGCATTACATTTACAGTTATGGCGCATTTCCACTAGCACGGCTCGGCTTGGTACGGCTCGGCTCGGCACGCTATTTGCGTGTTTCCACTAGCACGCAGTACCTGCAACCGGGTACATTTTTGGTTAAGTGAACTGAGGTGATACCAAAAATGTACCCGGTTGCAGGTACTGCGTGGCTGCTTGCCAGTGGAAACACGCAAATAGCGCGCCGAGCCGAGCCGTACCGAGCCGAGCCGTGCTAGTGGAAATGCGCCATTACACTTAGGGCATTTAGCAGATGCTTTTAACCAAAGCAACCTACAATAAGTGCTTGGACTTACAATGGAGTATTTGTCAGAAGACATCAACAAA
>OLKM01000184.1:303893-313893 GCA_900291075.1 Melanogrammus aeglefinus
TCCCCGGGGTACGGGGAGGACTGCGCCCCGGCGGTTACAGCTCTCCAACCAAACTAAACAAACTCCAAATCCTTCACATGTTTGTAGTGGAGACGTTGGAACACCGCTAGCCAAGGCAGTAATCAACACCAGAGGAATGGTTTTTGTCAATGATTACCTCACTTGGATTTCCAATTCCACCCTTTTTTTTAGGCATTACATTTACAGTTATATTTAGGGCATTTAGCAGATGCTTTTAACCAAGGCAACCTACAATAAGTGCTTGGACTTACAATGGAGTATTTGTCAGAAGACATCAACAAAAAGTGTGTTGGGTCTACGGTCAATTTTCGGGTATAGTGATGCGTACCTCCCCATACATCACCATATGATCATGCCTGTCATGCATGTCATCATGCACACGCGCTGTGTCTCCAGGTCTACTTCTGGGAGTTCCAGCGCAAGAACGACACCGAGCGGCTCCGTACCCTCTTCATGCCGGAGGGCGGGGTGAAGCTGAAGAACCTGACGGGCTACACCACCTACATGATCAGCGTGGCCCCCTTCAACGCCGCCGGCGACGGGCCCCGGAGCCCCCCCACCAGGGGGCGCACGCAGCAAGCCGGTAAGAAGAGCCGGAGACAGTGAATGAATTGTACAGTGTTGACCCCCGGGGGTCGGCATTGAGCCGGCTGGGATTGGACGAGAGCCTAGAATGGAGATGAGGAGGAGGAAGAAGAGGAGGGAGGAGGAGGGAGGAGGAGAAGGGGGAGGAGGAGGAGGAGGAGGAGGAGGATTGGTGAAATGCAGTGAATGAAGGACATCCAACCCCCAGCCCCGCCCGCACATTCATCACATGAGAAATGTGGACTAATAGGATGGTGTTCAGAGTACACCGCCTGTGGTGGTGGAGATAGGGTGAGGGTGGGGTTAATGATGTGGCGTCCCGGGAGGGGAGTGAAAGGAAACTAAACGCGTCAACAATATGAATCCTCCTCGTCCCCTTTCAAGAGTTGAACCTTTAATTGAAATGAGGATGTAAGTCGACGCGCGCTGTCGTAATCCCACGCATCACGAGATTAATCCCCAGACGGGAACAGAGAGAGCCATACGCTTCTAATCAGCTGCTCCAGTCTGGAGGAATCCTTGCGCTTTCCTGTTGCGTTGGAGGGGAAAGCAGCATGATAATGAAACACCAGAGTCAAGTCAATGAAAGACATCGTTCACCGTCCAACACCGACCCAAAACACGCACCCGTGCACACACTCACACATGCATGCATACACACAAACAAGCAGACATATTCCTGCACACACACACAAACACGCACACACACACATATACAAACATATACACACACAAAACCCACCTCGTAATAACATTCATGGGAACATGAGAGAAAGAGTGAGGGACAGAGAGAGGGAGAGAAAGTGCACACAACAGGGAGAGTGTGTTCCATAACAGAGAGAGCGAGAGAGACAGATAGAGAGGAGTTAAACAGCACAGAGTGAAAGAGAATGATGCCAGAGAGAGAGAGAGAGAGAGAGAGAGAGAGAGAGAGAGAGAGAGAGAGAGACGAGAGTAGAAAGAGAGAGAGAGAGAGAGAGAGAGAGAGAGAGAGAGAGAGAGAGAGAGAGAGAGAGAGAGAGAGAGAGAGAGAGAGAGAGAGTCCAGAAAGGGTCCTACCGTCTACGGGGCTGCAGGGCTCGTACACCAGACGGTAGCCTTCCAGGATGCCGTTGAGAGAGAGAGAGAGAGGGATTATACACAGTAAAGTGAGAGACAAAGAGATAGTTTACGCTCAGCATATAAAGAGCAGGAGAGAGTGAGTAAGAGAGACAACACATTCATATTCAGCAGCGAGGGACATTTACATGCACTCCCGCACGCATACACACGACAAGCACACACACACTCATTACAAACATTACACACTCACGTTACACACAGTGTCTCGATCGCTCTCCCCTGCCACGCAGAGCAGGAAGTATATGACAGGCCCGGATCTAGGATAACAGTGGGGAGAGGAGGAGGCTTGATGGTGGGGTGGGGATGGTAGGGGTGGGGGGTCGCTGGCAGGCGATGTGTATATGCTTACCCATCGCTCTTTCATTTCTCCTCACAAAGAGCCTTTTGTCTGTTCGCAAGTGTTTCGTACAGAGTTGAGCGAGACAAACAGGGCTCCGTGTGTTCATATCCCGGGCACTGTCACAAGCCCCGTCGGAGTGTGTGTTAGCCCCGCGGCCCCCAGGCTAACTGCAAGGGCTGTGGACTCACATGAACGCCATTCATTACGGTCGTTTTCGTGGTTTTCAACGTTTTTTCTCTCTCTCCGGTTGCTAAGTGTTGAAGGCAAGAAAGTTGTGTGCATGTCAAAGTTTTGGCACTTTTATCCCCCGTGTGGCGAAACCTACATATTTTAGATTCTGGGGTTTTGAAGCTTTTGAACAAACAAAGTGTTTGCAGATCATATTTTCATGCCGTTATGAATTCTTCATGCCCTGCGGGTGTGTCTGTGCTCGTCTCCAAATCCTCAGTACAGTGTGACATGGGGTTCATGAATCTGGATAGATCTTTGTAAATCTTCTGTGTCACTTTAAATTGGGCGCATCCTCCATTTGCATCGGCCCTTTGTTGAGCTAAATCCATGGAGTGTGTGGAACCCATATGGTCCGCTGATTGCGCTCATAAGAATGATTCCTCATTGGTTTTTCATCCCCATCTGCCTGCTGACCCCTGCTGACCTCTGCTGACCTATGCTGACCTCTGTTGACCTCTGTTGACCTATGTCTTGGTTCCGTAGCACCCTCGGCTCCGGGCTTCATCCACTTCAGTGAGCTCACCACCACCTCGGTCAACGTGTCCTGGGGGGAACCCACCCACCACAACGGCATCCTGGAAGGCTACCGTCTGGTGTACGAGCCCTGCAGCCCCGTAGACGGTAGGACCCTTTCTGGACTCTCTCTCTCTCTCTCTCTCTCTCTCTCTCTCTCTCTCTCTCTCTCTCTCTCTCTCCTCTCTCTCTCTCTCTCCTCTCTCTCTCTCTCTCTCTCTCTCTCTCTCTCTCTCTCTCCCAGATCAAATGTTCCAGTTACTCAGTATTAGGAGGGTTCAGGAATATTTGTGATAAAGTTAGTCTGAGTACGATCTGGAGATTTGACTTTCCTTTCCTCTCAAGTAAATCTAACGAAATCGCATCAGTGGGGATGTGCTACTGAGTGTACTTATACGTGTTAATCCAAGCTAATAAAGACTGTATTAATACCCTAGTAGTACCCTAAGCACCCCACGCTCCATCTATAACCCTCACGAAGGCAACAATAACAACGTATAATAACAACGTCTATAACACTGCTCCACTAATCCCATGTGTGTGTGCTGTTGTTGTCGTTGGCGTGTGTGTCTGAGTCTCACTGCCTTACCGCCTCCCCTAACCGGCTTGGCAGTGAAACCCTCTCTTTAAATGTGGTCCCGTCTAGAGTCCTCAGTGGCCTGTGCCGACTGTCTCCACTCCCCCTCCCCCCCAGGGGTCAGTAAGACCGTGACGGTGGACGTGAAGGGCGGTGGGCCCCTGTGGCTCAAGCTCAAGGACCTGGCGGACGGGGTCACCTACACCTTCCGCATCCGGGCCAAGACCTTCATGTACGGCCCCGAGGTGGAGGCCAACATCACCACCGGCCCCGGAGAAGGTGAGGAGGATCCACCCACCCACCCTCTGTCGTTGAATGTGCATGCGGTCCGGGGATGCGGCCATCTTGGAACCTCGTTCGTAGTAACCCTAACTGACGTTGTCACGGCCCTGGCGCCCGGTTTGTACGCACCAGAAATGTTTCCACTCCGCCAGCTCAGAGAGTGAACCGCAGGCCACAGTGATGACGGCGAAACTGCAGCTATAATGGCCTTGGACGATGAAGTGTGCGTGGCCCGACCACACACTTCTTACACAGCGATACACATCATGACGAATATATATTTTAAGAAGACAATCCAATGATATGAATGACCACTATAAACAGCAGCTTTTGGCCATTCCCAGGCACACATTTCAACCTGAGAGCCTCAAAAGGATAAAGACCATCCACATAATGCTCAATCCATCCCACCAGCTGCTTGAGGGGTACATGTGTCCCACTCCGGTATCCCTTTTCCACGAGTCCCCCCCATTGGTCTGGAGCCCGTCCCGGTAGCTTGGTAGAGAGACCCACCCTGCTGTGTGTTTCACTCAGACCGCTGTGGTTGATGTGAAACCCCTGGTGCTCAGGCCCTAACCTCTTCACGGCCCTCTCCCTGTCCCCCAGGTGCCCCAGGACCCCCCGGGGAGCCCTTCATCTCCCGCTACGGCTCGGCCCTCACCATACACTGGTCCAGTGGGGACCCGGGCCGTGCCCCCATCTCCCGCTACGTCATCGAGGCCAGACCCTCAGGTAGGGGGGAATATGCATTTTACATTTTACAGTTTAAGGCATTTAGCAGTGCCACTTACAGCCATTCATACACAGATTCACACCCCGACGGCGGAGTCAACCATGCAAGGTAACATCCTGCTCTTCACGAGCAGTTAGGGATGTGTCTTGACCTGGGAAAACTCAGCCAGGAGGAGCTGGGTATCAGTCAAACCACTCTTCCCCCTGAACTACTGCCAAACTTATATGCGATGAATGCAAGAAACCTATTGTTTAGAAATTAATTAATTAGATTAAACCTGAATAACAGACACCATGTGCTTGAGGGGGGACCTTTGGCCAAAGGTCCATCCCCCCACGTTTGACTTGCTGTACAAAAGTGTGTGTCACCACCAGTATGTTAATGGACTATTGATTGCAAGCTCGCGGGAAGGATGGCATCTGGTTACAGGATGGACTGACGGGCAGGTCTTATGGTAGGAGGCTCGCTGAGATGAAAGAGGGATTACCGAGCGCTGCGTGGAATGAGGGTGGTGGTGGTGTGGCGACTCTGTCCACACCGAGGGGGGGGTTATTATAGCAGGCCCACGCTTGAAACATGGCTTATGTCTAATCCCGTAGGGGATAGCGAAAGAGATCATTAAACCGACGCTCGGTCCTTCTCCGGGAGGCCTCCTCGTTCTCCCTTATCTCTGCCTTCGTGCACATGTCTTAACCCTCAGAGATCTGCGCTGTTTGCTTTCAAGCCTTCCACTCCCCTCAACCATGTTGCTCCCTTTCCCCTTTGACCCTCTCTGAGCAGTCCATTAAAAGTGCAGGTGAACCCCCTGCTTCAGCTGGAATTCGTTCCTTGAACTCTGGGCTAAGAGTTCTAGGAAGGAGGGGGACTTGTGATCCCGTGGCTATGAGCCAAGCTTACTTTGTGATTCTGTTTCTCAAGGCAGTACTTGTTGTTGGATATCCGTGTTATCATGATGGAAGTTGAAAATGAACAGCGTCAAAAAATAATGGCGTCTTGCTATGTTTGTGTCAAACTACGTCGCGTCGGAGAAGATAAACCCCGTGTTGAACATAGCCGTCAACGTCAACCACTGCCCAGACGGAGCTCCCTACATCCACACACACCTTGCCGCTAGTGTCCCTTGGTCTTGATGTCGATGAGTACTAAAAACAAGTTGACATCACGAAAAGAACACCACCTGTGTTCAGGTGGAGCAGGGTAGAAAGTTTATTGGAACTATTGGGTGGAGTCAGGATTTGCCTCGTATTTTCTCAAAATGACCCCCTTATTTTTGTAACGTGGCAAAATGGCACAGACGACCATGTTGACGATCAGACGAGAAAATTGTACCACGTTTAATCGATAAAGAAAGTTTGGGGTTTATTGCTCCTTTATACTGCTCCCCCTTCTTTGGGAGATTGTTTTGGTGCATGGGTGTCAGCTTGTCGTTGATGAACCCTGAACGCTTTTGCACGGAGAGTAAGCAAGAGTAAATGTCAGACGGCCCCTCGCGGTATTAAAATATTACCTCCGCTGCAATTTACGACGTCGGTTGGACGGAACTCAATTTTATGGCAGCTGTGAAATGGATGATTATTACGTCTGGACCCCTTGTCAATTACCCTCAGTGCTGCCAACTAATTGTGAATTCATATTCCCCGACAAACATTGTAAATAGAGTCATTATCAAACAACAACCGAATGTTTGTCCCGGCCATAACAAACCAACCTTCCCTCATTTGTCACGCAGACGAGGGCTTTTGGGATATTCTGATCAAGGACATCCCCAAGGAAGTGACATCACACACCTTTAACATGGACATCCTCAAGCAGGGGGTCAGCTACGACTTCCGGGTCATCGGGGTCAACGACTATGGCTACGGCTCTCCTAGCTTGCCCTCTCCGTCCATATCTGGTAAGAACTGCCAATAACACAGCATACTGTATCAGGACATTCAATATAAATAAATATTTTTTGCTTTTGAATCCTGACCATTTCTGCTTTTAAATCAAATGGCATCAACGGACCGTTATATTTGCATCTCATACATCTAATACATCGATATCTAATCCTCTGTTCTGTTGATCCTCCAGCCCAGAAGGTGGCACCCTTCTACGAGGAGTGGTGGTTCTTGGTGGTTGTGGCCCTCGTCGGCCTCATCTTCATTCTGCTCCTGGTCTTCATCCTCATCATCAGAGGGCAGAGCAAGAAGTACGCCAAGAAGTCTGAGTCAGGTGGGTGCTGCGAACAATCCACTGACTCAGTGTTGGACTTCTTTTGCAGTTTGGGAAGCAATACATTTTTTTTACGTTTTGAAAAAGACGGAAGAGAATTAAAGAATCCCACATAAGGAGAGGAGAAGCAGACAAGGCAGCGGAGACGGTGGGAACAAGGTAGAACTTGTCTAGCCCAGCCATCTCTGACATCAGCCGTTAATCCCTCCCCCCCACACACACACACCCATCTCCTGGCTCATCACTTCTGCCATGGTCTCGAGGGGCAGCAAGGCAGCCCAGGGGAGGGGAGAGGAGGGGAGGGGAGGGAATGGGGGGGGGGGGAGAGGGGAGAGGAGGGAAGGGGAGGGGAGGGGAGGGGAGGGGGGGAGAGGGGAGGGGAGGGGAGGCAAGAAGGGCAACCCACAGCGGGCTTCTCCTACCCACCACCAAACACAAAGACCTCTACAGCTCACACACACAACCCCCCCCCCCCCATGGTGGAATCCTAACCCTAACCAATAGAGTGCACCAACCGCTTCTTCTGCCTTCACTGTGACTATGTGTTTGCATAACCAGCACTTGACCTCAAATAGTCTCCTAATGTTGTCTACTCTATCAACGGGGAGGCGGTTAGGAGTGGACATACACACACACACACACACACGCACACACACACACACACGCACATACGCGTACACACACACACATGTACACACACATTTTTCTTGGCCTCACTCAAGTTTTCTTTTTTTTTACTTTGATGGGAACCACCTAAGCGAAACTTTTATTTAACATCCCTAGTGTGTGTGTGTGTGTGTGTGTGTGTGTGTGTGTGTGTGTGTGTGTGTGTGTGTGTGTGTGTGTGTGTGTGTGTGTGTGTGTGTGTGTGTGTGTGTGTGTGCGTCAGCTGATAGACAGCCTGGAGGTTCAAGCAGAATTATGAGCCGTTATTGTCCATTAATGATTGAGTTGTAGAGTCAATTTTAGCAAGCCACTATTAATAAACACAATGCAACACTGTTCTACTTTCACATGCATTCATGTATTGATTAAAAGCCTTTGATGAAACCATTGATTAAAAACTGGGCTACTTGTAACTTTTCGTTTCCATGTAATGATTTCAAATAGATCACTTTGTGTTCATCCATTTGGATCATCCGTGCACACAAACATCTCTTCATGCAGTCACAAGTTCACAGAATCCGATTTACTCACTGAACTCTAACAGTATCTGTGGTCCCACCCTGTGTGTGGGTGTGTGTGTTTGCTTCTGCGTGCGTGTGTACCCCTGTGTGTGCGTGTGTGTGTACCCCTGTGTGTGTTTGTGTGTGTACGTGTCTGTTTGTCTGTCTGTGTGCCCCTGTGTGTTTGCCCGTGTGTGTGTGTGTTTGTGTGTGTGTATGTGTGTGTGTGTGCCCCTGTGTGTGTGTGTCTGTCCGTGCCCCTTTGTGTGTGTCCTTGTGTGTGTGTGTGTGTGTGTGTGTGTGTGTGTGTGTGTGTGTGTGTGTGTGTGTGTGTGTGTGTGTGTGTGTGTGTGTGTGTGTGTGCATTCGTGCTGTGTGTGCGCAGGCAACTCAAACTGCAACGCCCTCACCCATGGCGACATGGTCAGTCTGGACGAGGGCCGCTTCCCAGCGCTGGAGCTGAACAACAGGAGGCTGTCCGTCAAGAACTCCTTCTGCCGGAAGAACGGCGTCTACACAAGGTCAGTGTCTATGGCGTCTCACGGCCTCGGTTTGTATCTGTCAGGGACCATGTACGAAAAGGTATCAATCTCAATGAGGATGGATGAATTTTACTTCTAGGTACGAGGCTGGGAATACTCATTCCCAGCCTCGTACCCAGGGCACGTATATTATCCTCCTGACACACACATACACGTTCCCACTCTCACACTCACACACACACACACACACACACACACACACACACACACACACACACACACACACACACACACACACACACACACACACACACAAGCACACACACAAGCACACACACACACACGCAAACACACACACAGTACTACATTATGAATGCTTGTCATTGATCTGACCCATCCAATCTGTTTGATTGGATGGGTAGGTACATTCTCTCTCTCAAACCGTAACAAAGCAGTCGTCAATATGCCGAACCCCCTGCTGTGGTACAGAAACCTTAGAATGAGTATATTTTATTGGAAAGAAGCAGCAGGCCTTTGTCCTGACCCTTGACCTGTCAATCTCTCTGACTGGCACGCTCTGAGTGGTCACCAGGGAAAGGATCCTGTGGCCCCTGATGCTGACCCTTCACATTAGCCCTACTAGGGTTGTTGTTAGCAATACTAGCATTACTATTGTTGTTGCTATGGATAACACTACTATTGTTTTTGTAGTTATGAGCCTTACTAGCATGTTGTAGTTGTGAGCTCTACTAGTGTGTTGTAGATGTGAGCTCTACTAGTGTTGTTGCTGTTGTTGGCCATACTAGTGTTGTTGCTGTTAGCATTACTAGCTTGTTGTTACTGTTGTTAGCCATACTAGTGTTGTTGCTGTTGTTAGCACTACTTAGCACTAAGCACTACACAGCGTAGGGCTAGGAGTGAGAGACGAGATACATGAATGTGTGGGCGTGTTGTTTGAGGACAGTTTGTCATCACAGGGCATTACTGTTAGGGCCTGTGAATGGAGATAGTATGGCGCTGGGTTGAAATTAGATATCTTACATTAGATGATTGTATATTATTAGGGAAGCCAGGTGTGTTCAGACCCTCTGAGGAATAAGCTTCCTCTTAGTGTGTGTGTGTGTGTGTGTGTGTGTGTGTGTGTGTGTGTGTGTGTGTGTGTTGTGTGTGTGTGTGTGTGTGTGTGTGTGTGTGTGTGTGTGTGTGTGTGTGTGTGTGTGTGTGTGTGTGTGTGTGTGTGTGTGTGTTGTGTGTGTGTGTGTGTGTTGTGTTGTGTGTGTGTGTGTGTGTGTGTGTGTGTGTGTGTGTGTGTGTCTATGATCATCAAATATTGGAATGAGGGGGTACTGTGCATGTGTGTACATCCGTTTGCTCCGGTTTGGGAGGGTACCTGTGTAATGATAATGTGTGGGTAGAAACATTTCTGTGTGTGTGTGTGTGTGTGTGTGTGTGTGTGTGTGTGTGTGTGTGTGTGTGTGTGTGTGTGTGTGTGTGTGTGTGTGTGTGTGTGTGTGTGTGTGTGTGTGTGTGTGTGTGTGTGTGTGTGTGTGCGTGCGTGCGTGTGTGTGCGTGCGAGAGAGTGCTTGGTTTTTCGTGTATGTGTGTGTGTGTGTGAGAGTGTTCTGTGTGACCTTGATGAAGGATCAAAGGTTGGTCTGAGTCTTTGAGGCTCTTCCAGGGAGCCTCCTGTTACGGGTGTGGGTGGAGGCCTGGTCCACACAGCTTCAAGGATGA
>OLKM01000184.1:326393-446393 GCA_900291075.1 Melanogrammus aeglefinus
TTCACAAAAGGCTGCTGTTCACCTTTTGTTCTGTCCGTGCTTTAAATTTAAACCCACCTCCCCCCCCCCCCCTCTGCCTTGTTCTGTCCACTCGTAGGAGGCGTTGGTGTTCTCGTATGGGACAGGGGGCCTGCGCACGCTTCCACTGCATCTGGTGAGCTCCCTGTGGCGGCCGGCCTCTGGTTGTGTCTGTAGCCCCTCTTCCCATCCCTCCCCTCCGCGTTCCCTCCTCCTCCTCTCCCTCAGATTCCCACTTGCGTCTTGTGGTGTATCGTATGTGGTATGCCACCCACCCCACCACCACCTCCATTGCCAGGACTATCACAACCGCCCATTCATCCTTATCCGCTTGTTCCCGGAGTGCCTTGCATAGTGGACCCTCAGTGTGTTTTTGGTTTGAGTGCTGGATGATTCGGAGGCTTAGTGTCTCGTTGCCTTTCTCCTTTCGTGTCGACGGTCCATTGACCGTCCCGCTCCGGTAACGAGTGGTCCTTTTGCAATCGTGCAATCACGCTCTGGCCATACCTTCATCATCTTCATCGTGTCGTCATGCTGTGTTGCATGTGTGTCGGTGTGTTATGTGTGTGTGTGTGTGTATGTGTGTGTGTGTGTGTGTGTGTGTGTGTTGTGTGTGGTGTGTGTGTTGGTGTGTTGTGTGTGTGTGTGTGTGGTGTGTGTGTGTGTGTGTGGTGTGTGTGTGTGTGCGTGTGTGTGTTGTGTGTGTGTGTTGTATGAGAACGTGTGAGTTTGGGTTTACATGATACAAACGATTGCACAAGTCTATAACCCAATCTACATCTTGACACTTATTCATTAATCTCATGTTCATTCGCATTTCAAACCTCCGCCCTAAACGTGTGACCCAGGCCCGCCCCCCCTCACTCAACACTTCCTCCCTTGTGTCTCCCCCCCCCCTTCCTGTTCCACAGGGCAGCGACAGTGAGTACGAGGTGGACCCCAACCGCCAGAAGACCCACTCCTTCGTCAACCACTACATCAGCGACCCCACCTACTACAACTCGTGGCGGCGCCAGCAGAAGGGCATCTCCCGTGCCCAGGCCTACAGCTACACCGAGTCGGAGTCGGGCGACCCCGACCACTGCGCCCCGCCCCCACTGCCACCCCTCCCCCCTCTGCCCCCCCAGCTCAGCTCCCCCAGCCCCCAGCCCCAGGGCCCGCCCCAGCCCCAGGGCCAGAGCCAGGGCCAGCCCCAAGGCACCCCCCAGGGCCAGGGCAGCCTGTTCAGGCCCAAAGGGAGCCGGACTCCCACCCCCTCCCAGCAGTGCTCCAACCCGCCCAGCCAGCAGAGCACCCTGTACCGGCCCCCCAGCAGCCTGGCCCCCGGCTCTCGGGCCCCCATCGCCGGCTTCTCCTCCTTTGTGTGATAATGATGATGATGACGAGGAAGATGATGGTTGTGATGTCGATAGAGACTAAAGGGTTGAAAGTATAGATTAAAGTATTCCTGGAGTGATCCAGGCGAACGGTATTGGAGGAGAACGTCACACGACAGGCATTTAATCAAACCAATCGAACGTCAGTTAGCTTTGCGTTTTAAAGGTGTTTTGTTCCACGGTTGCTTTCTTTTTTTACTATCGGTTATGTTCAGTTTTCTTCTTCCATTACTTTTGCTTGAAATGTGTTTTGTTTTTTAAGACATTCAAGATAAAAGTACATAATCCATTTTTCTTTTTCTTTCTTTGCGTGCGCGTGTGCCAGTGAATCTTTCTGAAGACAGTACATGAGATAATATTTACATCATCTGTCCTCTGATTTGTTTTGCTTTTGCTGTCCAAGCGATTTTGCCTGACATGTTTTGCATCAACTCTTTGAGTTTTTTCCTTTTGCGTTTGCGATATTCTTTCTGACACAACATATAAAGGAACTGTTCTGTACAAAGATTTTTTCTTCTTCAAAGCCCCACCGATCAAGAACATAGAGGGCTTATCCAGCCTGTTGGGGTCTTCTCTGAATCCATCGAGGGAGACCTGAGGCGACCAGCCAGCCGTACGGTCGGAGTAAAGACATGTGTCCATTTGCACGGATTCAAACTGACAACATGGATTGTAAACGGAAGCGGTGAAGGGACAATTATCAATGACAAATCTAGGCCAAATCAAATCAATGCCAATGAGTCGGCCTTTGTACATTGATCAGGGATCATTTCTTGTGTTTGTCCCCCCCCCCCCCCCCCCCCATTGAGAAACACTTTTTCTGGTGTGGAGCCTGCCCTGTCACACTGCACACAGACCCTGTTCAACTCTGACTCTTCTGGTGTGGAACCTGCCCTGTGACCATGGCACACACAGACACACACACAAACACACACACACACACACACACACACACAACACACACACACACACACACACACTGTTGATCTGACTTTTCTGCCAGGGAACTTCCCCTGTGAGCAAGACCCACACACACACACTGTTCACCTGACTCTCCCAGGCCACGCGCCTGAACCGAAGACATGAGGTGGAATCACATGACATGTATATCTCTAAAAGTTTTAAGTGTTGCAATCTGTTTCGTGGAGTGTGTGTGTGTGTGTGTGTGTGTGACGGTGGATCATAGATGCCTTGGCAGCAGAACATATATATATACTGTATGTGATGAATCTCGATTCTGTTTGTGACGGAGCACTACTGATTCTGCCGGGGGGAGGGGTGTGCAATCATCGACAGTGACCGAAGAGTGAAAAAATGACTTATCTTTCTTATGGCGAGACAAACCAACCGAAAATTCCTTCCCCCCCTCCCCCACACACACGCAGCATAACAAAACTGCAAATCCCACTCTCTCCTCCTATGCCCGCTAAACTAGAGCAGCGATGACATCACCGTTCCAGGACCCGGCTGTGAGCAGGAACCGGGCTGTGACTGAAGTGGTCCGGGCCGGCTGTCACGATGCGGTCGCGCAGCTGCTGACTCTCAAGAGTACAGTGTGGGGGCCATTTTGATGAGAAACAGCAGGAGGATCCTATTTTTTTTCCCCCTTCCTGCTCTAGTCTGGTAATGAGGGACTGCTGCCGTAGAAGATGTCCACCAAGAACTATCGGGGGGGGGGCCAATGAGAGGACGTTCTGGCCTCCGCCCCCCTGCCCCCCCCCCCCCCCCACACACACACACACACACACACACACACACACACACACACACACACACACACACACACACACACACACACACACACACACACACACACACACACACACACACACCCTGTGTGAGGTACAAATCTGCACAATGCAGTTGCAAAGACTATTGTGACCCAAAATGGAGAACTTTAAAAGTGTATCGGTATGTGTAAGCAAGACTGTGTGCGCGTGTGTGTGTGTGTGTGTGTGTGTGTGTGTGTGTGTGTGTGTGTGTGTGTGTGTGTGTGTGTGTGTGTGTGTGTGTGTGTGTGTGTGTGTGTGTGTGTGTGTGTGTGTGTGTGTGTGCGCGTGCGTGTGTCTGTGTTTGTCTTCACTTCTTCTGTGTAAGCTTTACAGAGCATTCACTGCACGGCATTACCATCCTACCATGATCCCTTCAAGACATATATCCCATCGCGCTGTAGTGGAGATTCAGTGGTGTCTTCAGTTTTCATAGGTAAAAAACTAAAAAAAAGTATATATTCATTGCTTTTTTTTTCCTTTTCTCTGTGTGGTGATTTCACTGTACGCAAGAACAAAAAAAAATAAGTACAACTCTTATCATGCTTAAACTAAATGGATATATGATCACGGTACATTTCTGAAATAAATTATTTTTCAATGGTGATCCTTTCTGCTGGAAGACGGACTGGTTTGTTCAAGTGAGCGGAGATGAGAAAGGGGGAGAGGGGGAGGGAGGAACGGGGGGGGGGGAGTGGTGGAGTACAGAGGGGAAGAGAATGTGGGTGTGGAGACTGAGATCGCTCAATTCAATGGAAATGTGGAATTTATGATACAAATAGTATTTATAAGAAACGCATAGTGGTTACATAGTGGTTAATTTGTGGCACAGTCAAAAAGAATTTCCCTTTAATCGTTGGCAAAAACAAGTAACCCTAACCCCCTAGAACAAGGGTGTGGCGAAGCAAAAATAATAGTTACATCATTGTTATTGAATAGTAGGCCACTACAGTTACAGTATGTAATGTGTTAGCCCGATCCCTAACTCTCTGCTGACAGTAAGTGTGTGTGTCTGTGTGTATTACACATCATATACATCGGTGGGTCAGTGATCCATTAGGTGACCCACCTAGCCTCCCAGCCCAGCTCTCCTCTCTGCCTGTTTTGTTACCGAGCAACCACCGTCTAATCCTGTTATTGAGCTCCAGCTGACCCGCTGACCTTTTACTGTTGTTCACCGTTCTCTCCCATAGACCCAAGTTATTAAAAAAAGAAAGCACGTTGAGAAGTTCAGCGTAGTTCCTCTACCCCCCGTGTGGGATCCACTGTGTAAAAAAAGAACAACGTCTTCTCTTTCTGTTTTATTTATTACCTCTCTTCAACTATTTTTCTCTGTCTGTCATCCCCCCTTGGCCTCGGTTACCTCTCTCACACTTATTTATTTTCCATCCCAACAGTAAGGCCAGACAAAGACCAGACCGCCCGCAGCCAGCGGTGTCAGTCTTAGTCAGATGATACTGAGAAAGAGAGGCCCTATCCCTATAGAAACGGCAGCCGCTTGGGCTGAAAACAACCTTGGGAAACAGCCAGGTTCGCACTCATCAGGTCATCACCCGGTACTGTGTTCTCTATCTCTACCTTAAACTGGTTTCCCGGGCTGGAGACAATATGACCTCAACCATGACACATTTCAAATTTTTTCTGTTTTTGTCAGTTTTTGTTGTGTTTTCTGACGATTTGTTCAGAAAACTCCATATTTATTCCCATTGTCTTTGCTGTTGTTCTCCTTGTTGTGATTCTCACTTCGGGGAATTAACTGGCGTACACAGCTTATGGGGATTGAATTGCCGGATTGTCGACCCGGATAGCGCAACGATTCATGACCCTCTCCCAGCCGTCTAGGGTGGATACGGTCGCAGATCGACGCTAGTCATAGTAGCATCCAAGATTAATACACTTTAATAACCAGAATTGTATATATAAATATTTGTGAGCAGTGAACGTGATAGGTGGTGTTGGATCGTAAAACAAAAGGTTTGTTTGGCTCGATTCGGAGACCAAACATGCTATGGGCCTAACCCAGAGGAGAAATTGGATTGCAGTGCAGGAGACAGGAACCAGGATCTGTCGCATCCTCCTGCACGTGACCCTAATCCCTTTTGTGGAAAACATGCAGCAGGCTATTTCACTGGGGGACAGATGACACACACACACACACACACACACACACACACACACACACACACACACACACACACACACACACACACACACACACACACACACACACACACACACACACACACACACACACACACACACACACACACACACACACACACACACACACACACACACACACACACACACACACACACACACACACACACACACACACATACACACACACACACGCACCCACACGCACACGCACACACAAACACTTCTCATTTGCTGCAGCATTGACCATCCCTCATCTACGTCCTTTATTGCTCTGAATGGCACATAGCCTGTTTTTATTGCTATGTGTTTCATTCTCCTGCAGAAGAAAAAGAAGTACAGAGGATGCCAGTGGTCTTCAACACCCTAGGGAGTCTGAAGTATCACATGTCCTCAGTGAGACTCCGGAGAAGCCGCCGGTGCGATTAGAAAGGATCTAGATGGCAGAGAGCCGTTCAAAGGGCTTTGAAACCCCAGCATTTAATTGCTTATTTAGTGGCTGGTGGGGGGGCCGCTGCGAGGAGGGGGCGACAGGATACGCTGGGGCGCAGAGGGAAGTGGAATACAGTACATAGGGCTCATATATAGAGTGTCGCCTGCCAAGCACTTTGATTTTTATGAATCCATTTTTTTTATGAGTCCAACGTCGTTTGAAGCTTTTTGTTTTCCTAATGCGGAACCAGGGACTTGCCACAGTCTGTGAGGTCTGTCTGGCCTCGTACGGCCTCTGGTTTAACAGTGCCTCTGCGCCTCTGGCCTCTTATTCATTCATTTAATTCAGCCCCATTCGGCTCATCAAACTTCATTATCGCTGGGCCGGTTGCTGAATTCAGGTGAGACAGGCAAACGCTATTTTACTTATTTCTCTGTGTTTCCCTTTAATGATCAGGCATCACATTATAAGTCACATTATATAGGAGTGGACACAGAAGGACTGACGCACCCTATAACCCTTCTAACAGATGAGGAATTGATTGGCAATACATTTTGCTCCAATAAATCATTTTTAGTCTCTATGGAAGATCATTGTTTATGGTGTAGAAAAGGAATCTATAAAAACTTACTTCTGTAAAACTTGGTGTGAATGTTTCACAGAATGTTAGGTATTCTCATTTTGTTAATATTACATAAATGAACGTACATGAGAGGAAGTTGGAAAGAGTTGACGCAGTTTCTCTATGATTTTCCACAATTTCACAATTGATTAGTAAGTTAAAAAAAATATGCCTTACCCCCTCTCGGTTATAATTGAATTAGGCCTATGTGTTTTAGTAGAAAGGCAGTATCCTGTGTGATTATATATATATATATATATTATATATATATATATATATATTATATATTATATATATATATATATATATATATATATATATATATATATATATATAATATATATATATATTATCCAATATTGTAAGGGCCTTGTCACAGAGGACATCAAACATCAAGAGATGACAAAATGCCATTTTCTTTAAAATTATTAAAAACGGAATTTGATTGTTGTAAGAATGTGGGAACTATGGACTGGCCCTTTAAGGCTCGACGGGAGGTTGGTAGTCTCGCGGGGAGAGGAGGGACTGGGTGGTTTAGTGCGCCAGACAGTACAGCTCGGCAAACTTGACTGACGCAGAAAGAAGAGTAAAGCACCAGTGACTGTATGTGAAAAGACTCCTTCCGAGCTTATTACCATCAAGTACATTACTGTAGATTTTTGCCGGACATAAACTATTCATTGGCTTCACTGTTTTGCTGTTGGCTGTACTTTTGGAAAGTTGTGGGAATCTACACAGAAACTTCCCCCTTTACCAGGAATACACCTAAGAGAGGTAATATCTCTACTTCAATGGACGCTGCAACAATATGACCTGTTGTATCATGTTTATTCCCAGACCACATTTGCCCGTATTACCTGTTAATGTCTGAACAAGGGTCGGCCATCCTTAAGAAGGCTGTACTGCGATCAGTTAACGCAGTTCGCAAGACGTTGAGTGAAATAACGATATGTGTGGATCTCATCTGCATCTCATTTGCATAGCAAACGTGCTCGAGGACAATCAGCGCCCTCCGGCAGGAGTCTGGTAGGCTGCGTGCGTGAAAGCTAAGCTAGCCGTCCCGTATGGAGTGACAGAGGTCCATTGTGCGATGACGACCCCTCCTATAGCGCTTCAACACCCCCCAGCTGCCTAGTGAGAAGAGGACCCACTCGCTCAGAGAAAACATGTCATCACTCACTCCTCTCTGTGTGTATCTCGAACGAAGCTCAACCAGGGGATGGAAACAATGTTGTGAACGCTCAGATTGGGCTGTGATGCTTGTTCGTTGGCCCTGGACTAGGGCCACGCATCACGGATCTGTGTTGCGTTGTTGCGAGGGTGAACCATGACGTTTAAAATGCAGGCGAGGGAAACCTTTAGTTGTTATTGATAAGCATATGGGGGATCCAGTCAACACTTGAGTTAACAGTGGCTACTGCTTACTAGGAGTTACTGAAAGTGTTTTCAAAGTTTGATCTAATGATTTATCGTGGATGCATCATGCGGTTAACTAATGGTGAAATGCGCAAACCTACTTTTAGATGCTTACTTTTAAAATGATGCTGGGGCGCCAGTCATTCAACAACTTTCTTTGTCAGGGGTTAGGTAGACTCTGATCAGAGTACAACAGAACAGATGGGATCAACAATGTACAACCCCAGTTACATAACCACACTGCCCTGGGAAAATAAAGAACAAACCCACAGTGGAGGCGTAATGTATTTAAGTAGAAGACCTATAGGCGCTTAGACTCAGCCACAAATAAGGCTTCTTCCAATTAGTCCTTTTTCCAGGGCGTTTTATTCCTTGCTTAGTGTTTTTAAGAATTTGGCGTTTGTTTTACGGGTAAATTATGAATGGCCCCTCCAAGAATGATAGATACATTATTGTAAAATTTCCATGTTTTGTTGATCAGCCCTCCCTTGTTAAAACGTTACCAGTCAATGTGTGTGGAGTGGACATCTTGACAAATGAGCTTGGCTCATTACAAACCACCATGACCTCTGCCCCACATGGAAACGGTGCCCATCTTTGCTTGTGCTTTGACTGGCCACGTCGCCCCGAAAACATATATTAGGCGGAACATGTAAATTCGATTTTTTTCGATCTTATTTGATAGTGGAATCCTTTTAACTCTTGGGGAATAACAGTTATTAGTTCTATAGACAAAGGAGTTGAGATTGAAGCCAAGGTCCAATGCTGATTTACAAGTGAGATGATCCATGATGTTCGTTTTGTACTTGGGAGGCCTCTCAATTTAACCCCTTCCCCTCTGGCTTTATGCAAATATGTGTTTTCTGGAACTCAAGAGCTGCTGCTTATCTAATTTAAGCATCTATACAGAGTCTGCCAGAACACACACCACACACTTTCTTCTTTTTCTCCTCACTTTTGTCTTAATTGCTGTGAAGGAGATTCTGCAGCAGAGCAGAGTGAGCTGGCTACCTGCCCCGCGTGGTCTGCTCTCTGCTCATTTCCTTACAGTCTGCAGTGGAGAGGGGACAAAATGGGGGATGGGGGGAATACCTTGGATGTGTCCATTGCCTGTTTCTTATATATAGGACATGCCCTAAAAATGTATAGAATATTTGGAACTGACTTTAATATTTAATATAACTGAGTGCTCTGGGACATTCGGTAAATGGCTACTCACGATGAGTTCTGTGAGTGAATCAGCTTCTTCTTTCCACACTATTTATTTTCTACTTCTGTATTTTTTTTCAATATTTCTTGTGTCTCCGGAAGCAGTTGCATCATTGTGTGTATTTCAGTGAAAGCACCTGGTGTGCTTGGGTCTGTAGGCCTATATGCTTTGTACATTCGCGGCCAAAATCTCATTTGTCTCTCTTTGTTTGTTTTCATTCAGTTGTGTTAAAAAATGCCTCATGCCCTTTTATGATCTTGAGTGACTGGATTTCTGCTGATGCTCCAGAAAGTTCCTTTGACAATCAGTGGTTCACTGACCTCCATGGAAGGCTCTGTCGGAGACAGTGACAAAACAAATCAACAATGTGTTGACATATGATATTCTGAAAAGTCCTAGGGAAGGGGTCATGGGAAATTAAAGTCACAGGAGCAGAGAAGTGAATTGTCCCTGACTGACCAGGTTGCTTTCTGGACATCAATCCCGATAGTTTAAAATGTGACCTTTTCAATCGGTTCCACCTAAAAACTCAAAATTCCAGGCTGTAAAATGTTTAGATTCAAGAGTTATAAAGAGATCCTTGACATTGCTTATATATATCAGTCAGTGGGCTGATAACAACCTTTTCGAGGACGACTTTTTGAACCTCCAGATTTCAGTTTGAGTCTACTTGTCTCTGGTATTGCTCACTTTAGCTCAATCCCGGGCTCCTGATGCTACAGTAAGCCTCCCCCCTCCAAGACTGTTTTGGATGTTATCAACATAACATGACCAAGGCCTCGCCAAGTAACCGGTTCAGCAGGCTTACTGTCCCTCTGGAGCATGATAAATCAAATACTCCCATGTTGCACTTAAAAACAATGGCTACACCAATTAAATTCATAAACTGATGTTGAAAAGAACATAAGCAAAGGTGTGGCAATGATTTGAATGAGTGGTTGAAAATGTGGAGACAGTTAATCATCTCAACGCATCCTTCCATGCAACATTATGGCCGCAAGGTGCTGTTAAAAGCTGTGGAACCAGTCACATAATTGTCATATCTGAGGTGATGCATCGCTGATGGAACTCGAGCCAAAACAGGAACCAGCCTTCTGGGTTGGTCTGGCATTCCAAATGGTTGAGAAAATCGAAAGAGGTTTCAGTCTGGTCCAAGAGTGTAACCAAAACAAGACATCTGTCCCCTGTCCCGCAAGGAATCCTCCATTGTCATCCTGAGACACAAACATATTTCCAATAACTTTTGTAAGCGATTGCAAAATGGTGGTTAAAAAGGTGGATGCACTTTATTAACCAAACAACATTGATCAAGATGGAAAGTTCTTGCAATAGAAAAACACATATGTTCCTCCTGTTCCCCGCTTGCCTCTGCAATTGTAATTAAATTGACGGATAGTTATTGTACAGTGCACAAATTGAACAGGGTCCTTCATAAGAGTAATTAGTTCTTTTCGATACCGCTTAAGTAAAATTAGATTGTCTTGTCCCTCTCCTGCATGTGTTTGTTGGCAATTCCCATTGAGGTTTGTAGTCCCAACAGCTGTGATGCAGAGGCCCGTGGAATCGTGGTTAAGACTTAGCGAAGCACAGGCCTAATTGAATTAATACCCTTTCTCCACAGCGCCATCCGTTGCGGTATGCGGCTCGTGTGGGACAACTGTTGGGTCTGGTACCAAAAGCACAAAGGAGCTAGAGTCCAGATGGCCTGGGGTGGTTCAGGCTGTGGCCCATTCACACTTCAGCGATCCCCCCATTGTTTTTCATCACTGTATGGACCAAGCAGATGGTCTTTCTCAACCATAATGTTCATGGCAGGAAAGAAAACGCTGCTGTCCTAATGCAAGCAACAGGCTCTGGTCTGGGAGTGATTACTGGACGAACCTATGTCAGAACTAGTGGTACTACAAGACCTTGGACTATGGGAAAAGTGAGGGCTTAAACTGTGATTACATCTACAGGACTCTAGTGGGTCCCATGTGAATATCTGTCCAGGTTATAAGGTTTTGATTTCTTCATAGAGAGCCCATTCATATCGGCCCTTAGATCTTGCGTGTGTTGATGTGTGGACCGATTTATGAATGCGTGAGTGGCTGGGGTGTGTCTGTAGGGTTTGCTTCTTGCATTGCTTTAGTGTTGAAAAAATGCTTTGTTATTAGCTCTTTGTCAGTGTTGACTTTTTGTATGTTACTGAGACCTTTCAGCCAATGAGGTGCCAACCTGGGCTTTGACCGTGAGAAAGAATCTTGTTCCTCATTCCGACAGTGTCCATTTCCATCATTCAAAACTCAACTTAGCGATGCAGTACAGTGCATCGTTTGCCCTTTTAGCCAAATGGCTCAAACCCAGCCCTGGGGTTATGGAGATGGACAAAAGTGTGTCAAATGTAATTATCTCTGCCCTGTTACCTTGATTTACCTCTCTCTACTTTGTTTTAAAAGTGTCAGTTAATTTGTGAAAGGCTATAACGTCGTATCACGTCATCCGGTTAGGACTCCGGCAACAGCAGTGTGTTTCAAGAAACATTATAAAATAACACTGCATCAGTTCTTATTCAAGTCCAGGCCATGAATTAGGGATGTTAACATTTACACATTAAAACGGAAACTAAAAATACGATTTCTTTGTGATTAACTATCAGTTCAACAGCTAAGGAAAACTACTTGTGAAATAAATCCTCATGCCCTCATGTATCTTTCATTTGTTTTGTAACATAACATTATAACCTTACTCCAAAGCTTCCGGTTGAAGTTTAGTACACTGTCATAAATTGTTCACATTACTGGCCTTCGAGATTGTGGTTCCCTTTAATCAGCGAGGTTGTCGGTGATGACGTATTAGGGTGTTCTGTTATTTATCTTAGCTTTAAGAATCATCACTTTTAACAAGGAGTAGCCTCTGCTTTTCCTCCTGAGATTATGTTTCTGGAGAGCTTTCCCCACACTAACTGGTGTATTCTAGCACTTTGAGAAATGGCAAGACCGATAGACCTGTCAAGATTTATCGTCTATGGGATCACTTCCAAATTAGGTAAGAAATACCTTTTTTCTTTACTCCACTGACTTGTTCTACACCGTTGATTTAGGGAAGAAGATGCATTCAAGGTGCCCATAGATTCTGCAAACATACAATATATTTTAGCGGGAGAGAAAACGTATGGCCTTTGGTCGCTGTGTTGGCATGTCATTAAGAGAGCCAAGAAGTAACACAAGCCTTGTCTTTTGGCTGGTGGACTTTGAGCTTATTATTTCTTTCCTTCTCCTGCCTCAACATGCAATGACTAATATATTTATTACAAATCTCTGAAGAGAAACAACGAGAAACACTACATTTGAAATGAATACATGCAATGGAACAAGTCAGTCAGTTTGTTATGCCGTTGAATGTCCTTACTAAATCAGTTTGTCTTGCAGTACTATCCCTTATGTTTACAATATGCTTGGGAACTTGAGTCTCGCATGTGCGGCTCATGCATTGAGCCACACATGGCTGAAAGAGCTCTGTAATTATCTGGGCCGATCGGTAACATGCAAGCTTACAGTGCAGATGTGCTTTGCTTTGCATGTGCCAATCAGGGCTTATTGAGGCATGATTGAGGCTATGTAGGGGAAAAGCTGACCATTTGGGAAGTGCTCCTATAGACTGATGAACTACAACTGTCCACGAGACGGACGGCTCAGCGAATTGTTCACCATTTACACAGGCGTTGCTGTATTGGGCAGTGGGAAAAATGTGACTAGTTCACCCGGCACACACTGAGGTGATTGGAGACCGCTTTGGTGCTCCAATTTGGTCGCAGTCATGCCATTATTTCTGCAAACACGCAAATACTGTTGAAAGTATCAAAGGGATTTCAGTCCATTTTCCGGCACTGTATGCTAATCAGGCAGAGTAAACCATGAGCCTGCAATCACTTTGAAGTGCTGCTCGTACCCAAGCACTCTGTGACCCTGAATGTCCCCATATCTGTCCCGCTGTCAGATCCCCAAGGGAACGCTCAGTGAGCTTTTGCTGCGCTGGCATTAAGTGGATCGTCTACAAGACATGCATACCACACCCACTGTGTTGAATGTACTGCCCTTACAGGCCCGGGCAGCAGTCTCTCCAGTGATTGTGCGTTTAACCTGGAAGTAATTACCGTTAACGAGGCATGTCATCGTTAACGCCAACTAATCGCATGCCCTTTCTCTATCATAGCCCTGCGTGCGTCCGCCAGTGAAGTTGCTTGGCGCGTCAGCTGGGGTAAATTACAGTGTGTTAGGAGGCTGAAGTGGCCATGTTTATTGGCCCCTGTGGTCTTTGTCTGGTTAGGGGGGCATTTTAGTCAGTGGGTGTGTTTGTGGAGTGCCTTTTGCTGTTGTTAAGGCCCGCCGGCCCTATTATCTCTTCTTGTGAGCCCCCATGCCCCAGGCCTTTATGGCCTCTCTGGAGCCTCTGTGTTTGAATTCTGTGGGAGGCAACTGATAAAAAGGCCGGTTGAGAGGTTGACATGCTGTCGAAACACACTCGCAGTTGGCCAAAGTGTGTGTGTGTGTGTGTGTGTGTGTGTGTGTGTGTGTGTGTGTGTGTGTGTGTGTGTGTGTGTGTGTGTGTGTGTGTGTGTGTGTGTGTGTGTGTGTGTGTGTGTGTGTGTGTGTGTGTGTGTGTGTGTGTGCAATCAGAACCAGAGCCCTTAAAAACCGGGTTGAATATGACTTAATAACATCCTGTAAATCCTGTCTGTGTGCGTGCTCATGAAGCACCGTTGTTGCGTACGTGTGCGCACACATGTGTTTGTCCCGACGAACCGCTGCGTCCGCACTCCTGTTCGCCGCCCTGGTATCTGCTGAAGCTTATCTTTCTGGTGATTTGGCACATTTTTTTCCCGCCCAGTCACAGCGTTTGGTTCACTGAACTACTACAATCCCGCTCGCTGCGTTTACAAAAGGGATGAACGGAGGCACACGTTGGTAAATGGCCTCTTAACTTATTTTTCAATGACCTTCATAATCGTTGGTCTACGGCTCACCTGCTGCTGGCCCAGTGTACTGCATTGTCTTAATGTCACCGCGGCTTATTAACTGGAAGTGGAAACTAACTGGGATACTGGCCATGCTGCCATCTTTCTTTAATGGGGCCTTTTTTGTCCAGGCTCTCTTTCTTTTCCATTGCCTTGTCCTCCAGAAGTAAGAAATATCCCTTAGGCTGACTTTTGCACCACTTGGCTCCATATGCAGTGCATGCAAGCATACAAAACCCTATTGGAACCTGTGAGCATTTTGGAAATCAATTGGATGCACACACACACACACACACACACACACACACACACACACACACACACACACACACACACACACACACACACACACACACACACACACACACACACACACACACACACACACACACACTTTTCCGGGATTTGGCACAGGTCTGTGAAGTTATAACCTATTCGGCATTGGCATGAAGAAAGCATGTCTAAATGTACCTTATTGCACTAGCCCCCCTTGGGGCCATGCTGCTCCAGAACAGACCAGCCCTGCCACTACCGACCTGGTTTTTAAGGCCGAGTAGCGCTGCTATATTTTACTTTTTTTGAAGAGTTTTCATAAGGAAAATGCTGGGAGGGTACAAGCAGATGTTGCAGACGAAGAGATGATAGGCAGGCCCCTGGTCTGCAATAACAGAACTAACTAAGCGGGCCTTTCTTAACAGCTGCAGTGTGTGTGTGTGTGTGTGTGTGTGTGTGTGTGTGTGTGTGTGTGTGTGTGTGTGTGTGTGTGTGTGTGTGTGTGTGTGTGTGTGTGTGTGTGTGTGTGTGTGTGTGTGTGTGTGTGTGTGTGTGTGTTCACAGTGCTTATCTTTCCCCGCGTGAATCACATCAAGGCGGTGACCACTGCTACAGAATCGAGTTTTCGCCAACTTATCGTTCTTCATTTAACCTCCACAGTGTTTACATTTCTATGACTTTCACACTGGGCAGGAGGACAGTCTAAAACACAGAAGCACTGGATATTGAATTGAGATTTGAATACCTACCTTACGAAGGTTTTCGTGTCTGTTTATCTGCCTGCCTGCAATGGGAGATCCCCCCCCCCCCTCCCCACTATAGAAATTCTCAAAAGGCAACATTGGCATGTAATAAAGATGACCCCACAGGTCAGGTTCCACCCAGGCATCTCACGCAGCCTAGCATGATAGTCCAGGGGACTAGCTCAGCCGGCTCCAGGCCTTGGTGTCCTGCCATCCCGGACTTACTGCTCCATATAGGAGGCCTGATGGAGAGCCATTGGAAGCCCTCCGCCACAGGCGATAACTGGGAAAACCTTTCCCAAACAAACAAACATCACTCCACACGTCGGTTTCTGTCAAGAAATGGCCGAAAATGGGGCCACGGCTAATATTTAGCCGGGCTTACAACAACAACAGCCGAACAAGTGAGAGCATGTTTTGAATAGAGGGTGGATTTGGGCCATGACGGGGGGGGGGGGGAATAGGATGGGAGAAATGCGACTGGCGAAGAACAAGGTTTGGTGGTGGGGGGGGGCCGTATCGCTGGACCTGAGCTCCCAGCGCTGCCGTCAAGTGCTGGCCTCATGTTGAACATGGTGCACTTGATCACACACACACACACACACACACACACACACACACACACACACACACACACACACACACACACACACACACACACACACACACACACACACACACACACACACACACACACTACAGAGGGCCTGCTGGGAGGCTGGGCCAGGGGTTTGTGCTGAACGCAAAGCCTTTTTTTCTCCCTGGCTTATGTGTCCGAGCTTGTCTTCTAAATCTTTTTTAATTTGATAAGCATTAACGTTGCTTTGCCAGTGTCTTTCCCCTCTGAGACCAGAGAGGTCTTGGGTCATGTTTGCATACCATTAGGCTAGTTGACCTATGACATTTTTGTTTGGATGGTTGTCACTCAATTTGTTCAAGGTGTGTTACTTTCCAGTATTTCCCTCCCAGGTGTGTTGTAGGGTTTGCACCTCCATACATTGCATTGTTCTTCTCTCCATCAGTTTGACCTGACAACACACACTGGTGTCTCTCAGGTGGGAATGGCAGACATTACCACTAATCACGTTATGCACCGTCTGGCTCTGTCAATTTCCAAATGTAAATTGTATTGATGGTTCCTCCTCTCCTCCCCGCCAATCACATTCTTCTGGAGGACTCCCACAGGAAGGCTTCACCCTTCACCCAGATTCCAATGTTTAGCCTCATCTTTTGAACGCATCTACGAGACTCTTCGTGTTTGTTGGTCACTTTTCTAATGTGAGTTAGCAGTTTCTAATGGGACTTAGCTGTTTCTAATGGGAGTTAGCCATTTCAAATGGTAGTTAGCTGTTTCTAATTTGGCTACTTTTACACGTGGCAAGCTAGCTTTCTGAAGGATATGTGGGGTAACAGGAAAATCTGGTCAGCTCTTTATTATCAAGTGCTAATTATAAGACAATAGGCAGCACTATGTGGTGTCATCAGTTCCGTTTGTCAAGACTGACGACATGTAATGGGTCACGTCGTTGATAACGGAAGCCATGATTAGGTGTTGCAGTTAAAGTCGGAGCCTGTGCTTTGAATAAAGTTGTGCTACTCTAGGAAGTAGTCGTCTATGTAAATGTAATGGCCTCAGGCTACTTAATACCTGACCAAAGTAGTCTGCCTGCTTGGTATTCAGAGTAAAATTGAGGTGGAGGTGTTGAGGCTTTTATTAATAAGGACTTTGGGTTTTCGTGATTTAATGGGGTTACACCGAGGCAACTGTTGCAGGATATTTGTCTGCCTTGATTTCTTTCCAGTCTGTGACTTATTGCGCCTGCTTGGAGTAAGACCGGGGCGTTGGTTTGCTTTACAACTCGAAGCCTGTTACCCAAGTAAATATAACCCCGTCCATTTGAAATGTAAAGCCCGCTGCATTGAACACGACCGGGGGTCCAATCGGGACGGGACAGACTGATAGTTGTTGTCCTCATTTTATTTTATTTTATAGAGACCAAAATCGATTCCAGCGCATCAAGTTTAACCCGCACGATGGAGGTGCTTGTATCAGAGCTGGTTGTTGATGGACTTGTTTGGGGTTTCTCCATTGTTAGACGCGCTGTGGTCAAGGGCAGTTGGCCCCCACCGTGGGAACCAGACCTTTCGACCTAGCGGCTGGAAGTCCGTTGTGCTCCTTTTGTCAAGATGTGCTGGACAACCGGCCATTGTCATGCGGCCCTGCTGATTAATTGGTGATTGTATTGACAGCGCAGCTCACCGGTTTCATTTGCACCTCAATGTGTCCGCACAACGGCTGCCCCTCATATTGTGGGGCCCCTCTGTAAAGTGGAAGGGGATTGGCACCGGTTCAAGGTTAGGGAGGTTCTCAGACGCTCAGACAAACTATGTCTAGCGCGCTGGATGAGAAAAACAAAACCTTTCTCTGTTACTCTTTTTAAAGGAACATTCGGCATACCCGGTAAGCGAGAGCCTGGTTCTGAGTGTCTCCCTGGACAGCCAGACTGTGGGCACATTCTCTGCGGTTCTATTACTAAACTATTAACCACCAGGCTTTAAACATTTAATCTTGTGAATCAGTCCTACCCTTTTTTTTTTTCTGAACTCATGAATAAAGGATTCAATTGGCACCGTCATCCCTAAAGCTGTGTGTGTGTGTGTGTGTGTGTGTGTGTGTGTGTGTGTGTGTGTGTGTGTGTGTGTGTGTGTGTGTGTGTGTGTGTGTGTGTGTGTGTGTGTGTGTGACGGAGGGAGATTCCTGTGTGTTACTAGGGGGCGTTGTAAGGGTGAGTCATGGGATTACGCTAGGCAAGAGTTGGGCGGTGATGACCGCGTCGTTTGCCGGACACCGTGACATCACGTCGGGGGAGGGGGAGGCAGAGCGCTGCAAGATGTTGTCAATCATTCATAGCCCTGTCACCACCGCCCTGCGATGGAGCTGGGGTCGTGTGGTACTCGGGGAGTGCCCGGTTACTTAAAGCGTTGCCGTCTCCAGCTGGCACGTCCATCGCGCTCCAAACGGTCTCAATAACAACACCACTTCTCCCCGTCGGACTCTGAACACACACAAATGTATTCCTCTCCGTGGTTTTCTCCGTAATCGGACCTCGCAGTACCCTGCCGGAATGCTTATCGCGATCCCAGAGTTGCTGCGAGACCTGTCTGCATCTCTGTCCAGCCTCGACCAAATTTGTGATTTAAAATTGTTGGGTTAAAGGGGGAATTTGGCCTGCAGACAATCTGCCGGTTGTGGGAGTCGACTGAATCCCCAGAGGCCAGTGTTGACCCAGTGTTTGAGTGAAGCCTAATGGCCAAGGCTTTGATTATCTGTTATTCTAGCTGTCTGGATGGGCCCTGAAGCGGCAAGGCGTGCTTAAACATAAAGCGTTTGGGTTTAAAACCCCCATTGTTTTTTTGTGCGTCTTGGCAGCACTATGGAGCAGGGCGCGCTGAGGACACCGGCCTTCGGTTGTGACGTTCCCCTGAACCTTTCCCAGCGCCGTGTGTGGGTGATTTACATCTTCACAGGGGTGAAGCGCTGCTGAAAGCCCGTAACCGAATATGACGGCGCTGCCTTGAGGGCTGCCCTCCCTTTGTCCTGGCGGCAGTAATGGACTCTTGATAATTGAAAGGGGGGGGGGGGGGGGTTCCTCTCTCATCATACACCGCAGGGTCCCGACAGGTCCCCCCCACTCCCCCTCAAAAGGGCCCCAACGGACCATTTCTTCAACGGCCCAAGGTGTGAGGGCCCTCAAACCTTTAGATATCCACCCTGGAGGTCCTTTTTTTATGCAGGGGTTTTGAAATGTTTGATACTTTTGAAAAAGCCTCACATCAAAAGCATTCCTCTGCCGCTGTGGCATTGTGGTGCGGTTCCCTTCACCTCCAGGTGGGGCCCGCTCGCAGGGCTAATCCATCTGAATGAGGTGATCTCACTCCGGTCGCCATGAAAGACACTTTCTCCCTCTCTTGTCCTCTCGTCTCTGGCTTAGAGAGACAGGATGCTCGCTGGGCAGTCGGTGATGCGGTCTGATGTTGCAGCTCACCAGGGAAGGATGTGAGGATTCTGTGCATGCATGGGGACTCTGTATCCCTCTGCCAACCACTGCACTACACTGGTTTATGGATGGAGGGCTGAAATGGTACCTTTTTTCTTTCTTGTTGTATAACCTCAGTACGCAAATAGCATCCTTTAGTTCCGGATCTACTTTCACTTTAATCCTACAGTGAAAAACAAGGACTCCTACAGTATGGCCTTTAAAGAGGTGTCCCTGTTGACCTAAGGTAATCTGATCAAATGATGGATTATCCAGCAGCGCAAAAATGCTCGCATCAGAGGTTGGGTTTGCGTGCACAATGACTGGCGGTGTTTGCCCTCAGCTGGGCCTCTCATCTGATGGCATTTAGAAATGTGTTTAGTGCTTTCCCACAACACACAAGCCGTCCCCATGCTACGGCAACAGCACGCGATCACTTCTAGTCTTCATTTTCTACACTTGGAATGCAGCTTGATCAGGATTCTCATTATTCCTGAGAGGCATCTCACACACACACACACTTGAAATCATTTACATCTCAAAGAAATACAATAAAGAAAGGAAGTTTCCGTTGAACTGTAAAGCCAACTGCAGACCAACAGAGGTTTTGACACAATGTGGCGGAGGCGTCTCTGGTGGCGTCGTCTCTGGTGGCGTCGTCTCTGGCGGCGTCGTCTCTGGCGGCGTCGTCTCCGGCTGCGTCGTCTCTGTTTGGGGGTGGCTTGAGGTTGGTGTTGCCTCCAAAAATGGCCCGTAGCTCGGTCGAATTGCCTGAATTCTCCACCATATGTGGCAACCCGGCACGGTGAGCGAACCACCTCCTCCCAAACAGGACACCATTTTGATGGGGAAAGCCATGTTTAATCCAAACATAACACAAAGTCTCTGAAAACACAAAAATAACCTGGGAGGAATCCACGGTCCCCTCCTTCGTTGGTGGAATCCCGTCACCCACGAGGACCGGTCTCTCCGTGCAGGATCCACATGGCTGGGAGAGCCCCGAATGAGTGGAGAAGCAGGCTATTTAAGCCCTGCTTCTCCACCTGTTCCACAGGTGTTCTCCGTCTGCTTAATTGGCCTGTGCTGGGTTGCCACAACACGCACACACGTGAGGCCTACAGCAAAGGAATAAACAATCCAACATAAATGGTAGGACGGTAACGCTGTCTGACATTAACAGTCCACTCTCCTATGTGTTTAAAGACATGGGCACCTCAAATACCCCCCCCCCTCCGACTTAGAGCAGACAAAGCTGGTCGCCCATTTTGCCGCCTGTTCGCCGGGCGTCCCTGAGGACTGAAGGACAGCTCGGTAAGCCGACACTGCCCCCCCCATCATGGGCGTGTTGAGCCGAGGGACGGGTAGTTGACAAGAGGGGTCTCAAGAAGGCCTACTCCTGCAATGGAGACGAGCAGTCTGCACACCAGGCCTCTAAGCTATCACAGCCCATCTCCTCAATCACACATTTTAAATGTCCGTAATCTGGAACGCTCCGCTTTACTCGACGCACACCGCGTCCTTCCTGGTTGGGAAAAATCCCCGATCTCAGAGTGGCTTTGATTAGGCAGCCCGCTATTCTCTTTCAACTCCCCTTCAAATCAAATAGACGGAGAGGAACAGAGTACCACGAGTGTTGGCTGACTAAATAAGATATGTGATCTGGTGGTGATGGAAGCTTTTAAACAGAATGCCGCCCGTTTGGATTCATGGGTTGATTTAAGCTGAAGAAATGCTGCTCCCCCGCATTCTCCCTCCCCGTCTCCTCTCTCGCCCGCCCTTGGTTCACTTTGGTTCTCCGCGTCGCCCAGTATCCGGTGTCTTGCTGGTTATGTAACCGTAAGGGGCCCCGAATGGGAACCTGAACAAAGCAGTGAACGCAGGCCCCGTGCCAAAATCAGCAACGTAGTTATATTATGATTTTATTTTACAACAATAACCAAGTAGTAAGTCCCAGTCTTTGTCTGGGTGCTCATTAGTGTGCAATTCAATTGAAGAGTGAAGGGGGGTGTGAAGTTGACTCCAAGGTGCTGCTCTGCCTCATTACATCGAGTGTTCCCAGAGCTCTGGCTGTTGCTGGAGTCTGAAAACACTGAAGCCCGGCTTTGTTTCCCAGACACGGCGGAGCAAAGTTTCCACGCTGGATGCGGATCAAACCGGAGGGGAAGGCGACGAAGCGACGGGCTTCAAAATGGCAGTAGCTCACTAGATCGGCATTTAAATGCTACGTTAGGTCCTCGTAGGAAAAGTTTAGGGCGATATAAAATCCACCTCCTGATGTTATTTATGATCGGTTTCCAGCGGCGCTGCCAAGTGGTGGAGTATAGTTGACATTACAGTGCCCCTAATTCTCTCTTTCCCCCCTTCTCCTTCTCAGGTCGATCCAGCGAGTGAGACGAAACGTGGACAAGCGTCGCGCTTCAGGGGCATTGTAATGGCGACACACACAGACCTCCTCTTGCTCTGACACCACCCCCTGCCCCGTTCCCAGTACTGAATCCACAAGCACTCGTCTGAGGCCTCTCCGCACCCGCCTGCTCCTGTCCCGCCCACGGCTCCGCTCAGCCCAGGGTGTATTAGCGTGCGGCTGCATCATGCCCATCCTCAAGCAGCTGGTGTCCCACTCCAATCAGGCCAAGCGGCGGTCGCGGGCCGACCTGACGCCCGAGATGATCAGCGCCCCCCTCGGGGACTTCCGCCACACCATGCACGTGGGCCGCGGCGGCGACGCCTTCGGGGACACGTCGTTCCTCAGCACGCGGTCCGGGGAGGCCCCCCGGGAGCCCGAGCCCCGGCCCGAGTCCCCGGGCCCCAAGCCGGGCCTGCTGTCCCGGACCTTCCGCAGCAGCAAGCGCTCGCAGTCCATCAACCGCGGGGACCGCTACGACGCCGGCGTGGCGCCCTCCGGCGGCTCGGCGGCCTACGTGAAGAACGCCATCTCCCTGCCCTACCTGAACGAGGACGACGCCCACTTCGGCCGGCAGCTGCCCAAGAGCGTGTCGTCCAGCCCCATGAAGCGGCCGCCCGGGTCAGACGCCTGGCCGGCGAACGGCGGCGGCGGCAGCGGGGCGGTTGCCATGGCGACCCTGGACCCCGACTTTGACGAGCTCAACTTCGGGGAGCTAACGGACCTGCCGCCGTCGATGCCCCGCGGCGGCGGCATGAAGCACGCCGACTCCATCATGTCGTTCAACATCGACCTGGGGCCGTCCATGATGGACGACATTCTAAGCGTCATGGAGAAGAAGGGCTGGGAGGACGACGACTCTGGGCTACGAGGAGGGCAAGGGCAGCGAGAGTGGCGGCTCGCCCTCCTTCTGCGCACCCACCGAGCCCCCGGAGGCCAAGCGCGTGCCCGCCAGGCCCCCCCGCAGCACGCCCCTCGCGGCCGCCGGGGAGCCGTACACGCCGTACACGCCGGAGCCCCCGGCCCGGAGGAACCAGCGCCTCGACAGCTGCTCCCTGTCCAGCTCGGGCTCGGCCAGCCCGGACGACAAGACGCACGGCGCCGCGCCCGAGGGTGACACGGACAGCGCCAAGTACAGCTCGCCCCACGGGGACGACGACCGCGAGTTCTCCTTCATGGACGACGACGACGACGACGACGAGATCCGCGTGTGAGCGCCCTAAGGGTGGAAGCTGCTGGTCGGGGACGGTATGCTCGGGGACGCGCCACGCTGAGGATCCAGAAGGCTGTCGCTAAAAGACTGAGGACAGGGGGGGGGGGGGTTTGGAGTGGGCGGCGGGAATGGGAAAAGCCAGCACATGACGCCGCTGTATTTGGACATATTTGGGTCTTAATCTCTCTGCACTTTGTCCGACTATACTTGCGGCAAGAATAAATAAATCCTGTTGTTATTAAGCCTTAAACGCCTTTGTTGTGGCCATACATAAGCGA
Source organism: Melanogrammus aeglefinus (assembly GCA_900291075.1). Lineage (NCBI taxonomy): Eukaryota > Metazoa > Chordata > Actinopteri > Gadiformes > Gadidae > Melanogrammus > Melanogrammus aeglefinus. The sequence continues at coordinate 349,342 of OLKM01000184.1, forward strand.
ACTTCTCTCGTGCGAACGGGAGATTAAATGGAAATTCAAATGGAAGTGAAAGAGTGACAGCAGTCTCCCTCACATCCCTTTTTCCATGGAGTAGAGGATAATGCCAAAACGCTACAGTCTTATACTTTTGGAACGATCATTTCTAGGGTCGCATTCCAGTGAATCAATGCGCTGAACATTCTCGAAGTTTGGAACATTCAAAGCCCCATTTTGAAACGCTCATCCGGTTCCAAGTGACCTGCCCTGCCCCGTGACGAGGACAAGCCACCCCCGTCTTCAGCGGTGGTTCTCTGTAAAGACAAAGGCAGCAGGCGGGACTCGGGAGTCATGATTTCAACATGATTTCAAAAAAATAACATGGAAGTGCATTTAGAGGATGACGTCTACGGTTGAGAGAAAGGACACACAGGGGTGAGCAAAATGAATGGGGGGGATGGGAGGGAATGAATCGTAAAGGGTGTGTGTGTGTGTGTGTGTGTCCGTGATGGTAGTAGTGGTAGTGAAGCAGCCATAGTGCTCTATTCACCAGTGACAATGTGTGCTAGTGGCACCGACACTAAAACTGAAATTAAATCGCTATCACTTAGACCGTTTCTGCTTGTTGAGGGGGATTGCTCCTATTCGTTTTCCTTTGTGTACATGCATTATTGAGTAGTTTGTGTTCTATGGCCCGTTATTATGTCAACGGTATCTTTAAGGTTTCGCTTGTTCCCTAACTCTAGCAGGCCTACAGTATTTTCCTTTTTCTTACCCTTTTTTTTTTTTGTCCACCATTCAACGCATTGTTTCGGTTTCTTGTCAGGGTCACGCTTCGATTTTGTGAGTCTTTTGTGCCACGCAGAGCTTTTCATTGCAGGTTTATTTTTTTTATTGCGGTTGGGGTTTTTTGGATTTGTGGCTTTCCTTAGTTTTGGTGGCCTTCAATGAGCCAGCCGGGGCCGCAGAGGGCTTGGTGAATTGGCTGGCGGTATGCATGACTTTGTTGTCGAAGCGTTACACGACACAACACTAAACGTAAGGTCATGTCAGCTCTGCTGGCGATGTCCCAATGTGGCTGTAATGGCTGACGATGACTTTTACGATGTCACTCATTGTTGTATGCTCATGTCCACTTTTTTGTTGAAATTGTCAAAAGACACAAATGTGAATTATTGCAAAACGGAGGCCTTTGGTACATGGGTTCATTTTGTTCCTTGTTGTCCTTTTCTTGATCGATGTAATTAAACCGACCAGACTTTGGAGTCTAAAATGTGGTTGTCAAGGGAGACGTGGCTTGTTGCTTTGGTGTTTTCATTCCACACCACAGGTGAGTGCTCGAGGTAGGTGAGCAGGAAATAGAGGGATGTTTGTAAGTTAATCAGGAGTTGTACAACAAAAGGAAAGACCTGCTCGCCCGGTATCGAAGACACACCCCTAGACAAGTGTGTTAACCTCCACGTTAGGATGGTGGAACAATGTACAAAAAATGTAACAATGTTGACTCATTGAAAACGATTATGACAAAAAAAAAATACCAATCCTCAGTGAGTTCCGGCTTAGATGTCTCTAAGCTGAGCTGTGATTGGCCGATCCTGGACCGGAAGAGGTCAGATGCTTGGTTAAGCAGGGCTCCATGAGACGACTACATCTTGTGGATAGCATCCCTACATGATTCCTGTACCCCCTGCTGAGGCTTCTTGGCCTCTCCCTCTCCTCAGACCTGTTCCGATTGGTTCACTTGTTCCCTCATTCCCTTATCCCTACATAGTACTTGGAACACTTGAGTCATGTATTTAGGGAACACGCAAGGCAGGGAATCGGGGGGCATTCGGACACTAATCATGCAGTAACTAGATTTGTACGGCAACATTTCGGGCAGTACAAAATGGCGACGCCCCAAATAGTGCACTACATGGGGCGCAATGGATCAGATTAGGGCGCGGCCCGCCTTAGTCTCTCTGGAACACGGACACTTACATACACATGGCTTAGTTATTTTGAGTGTTTCATTCCGTCTCTGGTTTGTTTGTGTTTTTGCTCTTTGTGGTACTAGTCACAAGTGGGAGAAAGTCATGTCCGCTGCGTGTTCATGTCCACTAAGAAGGACCCGCCGAGTGATTTGGAAGGAAATTGTATTTACCAAGTGTGTGTGTATATATCTCGTCATTGTGTTTTTTTTGTGATTGAATGATTTTATGTACGCACGCTGCAGTATGTTTTCAAACCACCAAGTTCCCTCGCAGAAACTCGACGGGCCATAAATCTGGGTTGTGTTGCATTTTGTTTTGGTTTCACTCTTGACTTGATTGGTTAAGTCCTTTTTTGGGATTGTTTGGGGGAGCTTAAATTCCTCATATTCCACCAAGTTTTGTTTTTCACACTAACGGACACTAGGAAGGAATACTTCCACAGAACGCTGCGCTGTCGCTGCTCTAATCCGAATAACTGAACACAACAGCCTACACATTGTGCCATCCTTTTAATGCAATTAGATTTCATTCCAGCAATAAAAAACAGTGGAGCTTATATGTGGGGAAAAACACATGCAGTCTGGTGATAAAATCCACCTTAATAGTTTCAAATGATAACCTTTTACATCAAATCATCTGGGAGATTGTTTGACTGCTAAAAATAAATGAACCATCTGTGGTTGGTTGGGATAAAAAACGATCGTGAGGGGAGGTTGGCGAAAGCGTGGCCGTAAAACGTCTCATTTTAGTTGTTTTTTTTTACTGGGTGGCTGTAATCTAATAAAGTATGTACAATTTTCTTTACCGTTTCTCCTCCCCTCGTTTTACTGTATATGAATAATATATATCTACTCTGTTCTTTGAAATAACAGCTATATTTTTCAATAAAAGAAAAAGCTGGTAATCTTTACCTGTGGCTGTGTTAATGTATTTCATTTGGTAATGCGTTTCCCTAGTTTGAGGTGCTGAGACTGCAGTCTGGTGCGAGTTGATTCATGTTCCATTCTCCCCATAGAAGCAGCAGCTGGACCTTGTGGTCGATTTTAGTGCCTTTTCTAAGAAGTGGCATGACTACAATCCTACAGTAGAAGCGTGTTAACCTTTGGTTTGCAGTTTTAAACTGGAATAACTAGAGTGAGATTAATTGTTTTTGAAAGATCCAAATATAGTTCCATTACTAGGCCTATGTGTTTTGTTAGATTTGAAAACTGATTATAAAATGAGGCTACATAAACTATACTGTGTAGAAGGGTATTGGCACACAACCAAGACTGATATTGGTTGGAAGCAAAGCTTTGTTTCTTTATTTCTTTATTTTTTCAGAAACGTTAGAAATAACACTATCCAACATCGCCCTCTACTGTCATCGCTTAGTAAATACATGTTAATAAAACTGGAAAGACAATTTATTAGGTCATATTTTCAGTGGATATATCTAACTAATATTTTTGCACTGAAGAACAAAAAAAGTGAACATTCAGCGTGTGGTTTCCTGTATATATTTGGGGGGAAATTCGCCAGCCCCCATTTTAAAACATATAAACATGTTTGTCATGCATGATCCTCTCCAACATCGAAGGTAGACCAGGTGGGCTTTACCTTGGCATCGAGTCAACGGAGGGTTCACTGTGAACAAGAAAAATAAAGAGTGAATATTTGTAAAAATCCGCAAATCCGAAAATGTGATTGACAAGCTAAATGGATTCCCTGAACCAATCTGAGAAAGTAGCCCCTGATTGGTCAGATCTAAAATCTCATGCAGAGTCAGGTGTGCAGTCAATCGGAAGGGACACCTAATAGAGCCTTTCGCTCACTAAAAGCTTATAGGTTGGTCTATGGAAATTCGAACAAATGAGTAAGCTCCAGTATTATCAGTTCAATCACAGTGCAAGTCAAGTCAACAACATGTGTATGAGCCAACCCAAGGCAACCTACAGTGAACTCGGATACAGATGCATTCTGACATCGGGGATCAAACCCAGATACTGTCATTACACGCGCCTTACTGTTGGGCCATGATGAGGGGGATGCTGGGGCTGTCTGATTGCAGGGGGGCAAACCTCTCCCCGGTGCGGAAGTTAAACATGGGCAGGGTGGAGAGGGGTGCCACGCGGCGGCCCTCCGCCATGCTCCTCAGCTCGTCCCTGTTCCCGTGGATGGTGTGGTGGTGATACATCTGGATCCTGCAGGGCGCGACAGAGGGGAGGCTTTACAGAGGACTATGGTGGTGGTGGAGACTTGGTGAGGCTTTATAGAGGACTATGGTGGTGGTGGAGACGGGATTGGGCTTTATAGAGGACTATGGTGGTGCTGGTGGAGAGGGGGTGAGGCTTTACAGAGGACAATGGTGGTGGCTGTTGGCTTATTATGGAAATGCATAGATGTTAAACTAATTTGTTATAATAATTGTTAAAGTGCTCTTTGTTCCGACAGCCATCACTGACAGTGTTTTGTCTGTGTGGCTTCAAGTCCCGCCTCTTTATTTTAGAGTATCCTGTTCCCACTTTATTCAATCAGGAGAGAGAAATCTGCAAATATGTAATAATATGTAAATATTTATGTTTGCGATATGTATTTGTTAAAAGTTGTAATCACTCTTTGCTCTGACAGCCATCATTGATAGTTTGGTTGGCGTGGCTCCCAGTCCCATGACATTTTCTAATATCCTGTTCCCATTCTATCCAATCAGGAGACCGAAATCTGCAAAGTGGTGGTCCTCTCTGCTCGATCAGCGGTGGGCTGCAGTGTTTCAGTGTTGACTGACAATGGAGGAAACGGGCAAAGCTACTGATTCCTGCGCCCCCTGGGGAACGGATTACACAACCTAACAACGCCAAGCGAGGAGCGGCTAAAGAAAAGAAAGAAGAGACCGCTGCCAGGAAACAGACAGGAGTCACGTAAGACTAACTGCAAAACTGACTGCAAAAAAACGACATCGCTCACAGCGCCCTTAGGAGAGTAGAGACGTTATTGATGCACATGGAAATGTGGAGTTCAAAGGTTTGTGAGACATACTAAAATGTAATGTATGGGGATGAAGAAAGGTGAATAATAATTGAAATCCAAACGGGAAGATGGACTTACTCTGAAGTCTTTATGTTCCTCTTCTCCCTGTAAGGAAAGAATAACATATTAGCATTTGAAGAAAAAACACATAAACTAAGCTTCTGAAAGTTTTTCAGTGTTTAGTCTAAATATAGTCTAAATATTCCAACAAACCAAAAGAAACACCTCCGCCAACCCCTATAACAAAAACAAACGCCCCCGAATCACAGAAACAAACACGCCCTAATCACAAAAACAAACGCCCCCGAACCACAAAAACAGACATCCCCAACGACTCTTTCCAGTGTAGCGTCTTTCTACTAAAGTATGTCGTCCATGTCACTAAACAAGGGTCCCTAATTTAGCACCAGGAGGGATGTTGATAAGCAATGCTGAGCCAAAATCTATTCTTCAGTGAAATCACACGTGGGAATGTTCACCCAGATGTTTGATGGATATATCACCCTTGGTGATAAAATAGGGCCCCTTTAATTACACCCTTTAAGGGTTAGGGTGAAGAAGTAGAAACATCGATTAAACTACAGACTGGCTTTCACCATGATGGTTTAGACACAAACACAAAATATCCCACATTGTTTACAAGTGTAGTGTGACACACACACACGCGCACACACACGAAAATGTATCGTCCATTTCGACGACAAATTGGTTGGAATGAGAAAATAAAAGCCAAGGACTCTAAATCCGTACACTCCCTCCCGCCGGCAGCACATGACGTAGGCCAGCAGCGCCAATAGGATGAGCCCAAGCACCAGGGGCACGATCACCGTCACCAGGTAGTCTGGGAGGAAGTCCCTACTGGGGGGGGCCTCGGGGGGGTCAAACACCCCCCCGTCCTCCAGGACCCCGGGGCCCATGGTGGGGGGAGGTGCAGTGGGCTCCGGGCTCGAGAAGTCAAACTAAGGAGTGGGAAAAAAGAAACAGGAACTGACGATGAGTTCATGGTGAGGTTGAAGAACAAAGGATGTGGGGAGCTTTGTGTTGAAGAGTAAAAGTTATTTCAAGTTTCAAACAACAGTTCTCAAAGTACAAAGAAGAAGAAGAAGAGAAGATCAAGGATGTATAGTGATAGAAGGGTTTAGTTTGGCAAAAGGGTTCTTCAAAGCACAGCGTTTCTACTAAAACAATCCGACCAGGATCATTTCTTCAAAACGTTATCATTCCGTCAATAATATCAATGAGTTTACAGCCATGTTGGCTGTATCAACTGAGAAATGCCTATAAAAATCTAAACAAACAATGATGTTTTGACCCATTCACATTAAACTTTGTGTATGTTAAGGAGGTTACAATTATTTGTGTCGACGCAGATAGATGGCAGGCCTGCAAAATAATTTCAAATGTAAAAATGGGATGAGGCCAAAACATTGTGTTAATGCCAATAAAGTGATGTGGTTCATGTGGTGGGCTCTCACCAACTGGGTCTTGCACCAGGTGATGCAGTTGCCGGGGATGTTGCAGTAGTTGCACCCCCCGGGGATCTTCACCCTGGCCCCCGCCTGGCACTGCCTCTGCTGGTCTGGGGTCAGCACCTTCAGCAGACACTCTGAGAAGTACTGCGCTGAGCCCACCTTAACATACACCCTGACACAGCACCCCATATGATACACATGTGGATGGGTAGGTTTTTACAATCGACTTGAGTGTGTGTATGTATATATATATATATATATATATATATATATATATATATATATTTATATATTATAATATAATATATATATATATATATATATATATATATAAAATGCATCACTTGAACAATTGTACCAAAAAAAAGGGAATACCCTAAATAATTGTTATGCCATCACAACCTACCCCTCGTAGTGGCCTGCCAGCGGAAGGGGGACTCTGCCTCCACGGTCGAGTGCGTTGGTGATGTTGACTATCTCCAACTCCGTTGTCTTCCAAAGCTTCTGCAAGTCTTGCTTTATCTCATTCTGAACGCTAGATGGCAGCACCTTCTCTATCTCTCTCAGTTTGAGGAAAAATTCTGCTTGGTAGGGCAGCATGTTTTCTGGGGACAATACACCGTGGAAAAACGAGGACCAAAATAAACATCTCGTGTCGGTTTTGGCATGAGGAGGATGTCTAGCGGCCTACCTCTTTGTCCCTTTTCACATAAGCCATCTCTCCAATTAAAAACATGCACTGTACAATTTTTGATGAATGCATATGCCTACCCGAAAATGCTTGTATGATGAGTTTCTCCTTGGTTGTTTCGTAAGTCCGTTTATTGATGGCATAAATCTGTAAAACAATTATAATATGATTTGTAAGCAACGTGAATTACAGTTTAGTAAACCTATATAAATATCATCACTCATGCAACAAAATGAATGGTGTTTCTTTTCACATTATAATAAACATGTTTGCATTATTTTTTAATAATTTACAGATTCACAGACAGCCATTACAACAAATGATGTCACTGAGAAAAATCAATGTGCATAAAATACAACACACGCCTCTGCCATGTTTTTAATCAGCTGACAGATGAAGCTGTGCATGGATACCTCGATGATGCTCTTCCCCGCAGACGTGGGGGTGCCGTAGAGGAAGCCGTTGTCGTAGGGGTGTCTCTGGGTGAGGCGCAGCCATTCGGGCAGGTCGGGGGAGTACTGCAGGTTGCACTTGAACACCATGGGGTCATTATACAGGATGCCAGCTGAGTGGGGTTCAGGAAGAGACCAAAGAGTGGGAACTCACGGTTCAGATATCATGTTACGTGGAAGCATAACAGTGTGTAATTGTCTCATAATGGACAGTCATGGGAGAAATGTAGAAGGGAGGTTCTTACTGAGGACTGACAAGGGCTGAAAGTCATTTTGGAACGTTTCCCTCATCAGCTCGAATGTGAATAACTTCCCCACAGGAATGTTGAATTTGATATCCGCATCGGCCCCCAAAGAACAGATGGCACATACTGTAGATATAAAAGATATAATAGAAATATGAATAGTTAGTCATAATAATAACAGTAAGTAATAGTAATCTCACACACACACACACACACACACACACACACACACACACACACACACACACACACACACACACACACACACACACACACACACACACACACACACACACACACACACACACACACACACACACACACTCCCACACAATAGCTTGAGGACTTAAGGTGAGTCAAAGGTATGAGTTAATCTGCTAATGTTTCCATAAAACCAACAATTCAACTTCAGAGCAAGGCCTGCTATGCCAAGTATAAACTTAAAAGGGCGCCGTGGATACAGTCAATCAACAAAAAATATATAAAGAGCGTATTCACTTGCCTGCTAGGAAGAAGACCCAGTTCTGCTTCATTGCCATTTTGTTTTCACCTCTGATTGACAGCAGCAAGTGGACAGACCCACAACCCCAGACAGTGCAGGGCTATCTTTATCCCAGTCGCCAAACAACGAGTAGTGTGTGTGTGTGTGTGTGTGTGTGTGTGTGTGTGTGTGTGTGTGTGTGTGTGTGTGTGTGTGTGTGTGTGTGTGTGTGTGTGTGTGTGTGTGTGTGTGTGTGTGTGTGTGTGTGTGTGTGTGTGTGTGTGTGTGTGTGTGTGATTATATTCACCATTAAATTGGATGGTAAGCTTTTCAATTGTCATTACCATCATGCTAATTAGGCCTCTCTATTCAACGATGGCTATATTGTGGGATGCTTTGTGGTGTGATTTAGACATTGACTGATTAGGTTGAATAATACATGTGTTTTTGATTGATTTGTTATATCACTATTTAGAAACTTTTGCATTATTTCCAATTGTATCTCTTGCTTTTTAGCCTATTTTGTATTGCACGACGTAAATAATATTCCCATAGGGAAAGAAATTGTTAAATGGATGATACATATGGTCGATGTGTGTGTGTCTTTATGCACAGACACAATTAGAGCAAATAAAATATAGATATTATGTCGGTGAACACAGGTAAATTAAGCATAGAACAAACGGGGCCAAATATCAAGAATTGTCATTTAATTGGGAAATATTATTGACTGCCAAACAGCAACCAGAGCCTGCCGGAAACCACGGACACACAATAGCGGAAGTGACAGAGAGATTTGACGTGTCGTCGCTTTTATCTTCCGGGTCCTAACGCTGTTAGTTAACCGGTTTCTTTACTCTTTATTCATTTATATTTCATTATTACGGCGCAGTAGTTTAACATATTTAAACTTTGGTAAAACACATACATGCTCAAGCAGGCTACTGTCCAAGTAAATTATTTAGGAATACTACCTCGGTTACTGACATCGTTTATATGTGTCTATGATGAAGCAAACATATTGCAAACCTATTTAGTAAATGGTTAGGCTATTACGTTTTGTATCTCAGTGCAGTAAATTGTAATGTCCAATACGTTTATATAAGTAAAGGGACATGTATCAAATGTGCCTCCAGATGGGAAATACCAGGGAACTTGACTGACTTTAGGACCCAGTGGGCTCCTGGTCCATGCAGCAGTCGCTCTTCTCTACGAGGACCAGAAATCTGCAGTTCACAGAATGAAGAGATCAAAATGATGCTTCCTTTAAAAAGGGATTAAACGTAAGCAATCTGTCGTCAGTGTTAAGTCCGAAGCTTATGACTTACTGTTCTAGTTTTCTGCAGCAGTGTGTTTATGCGTGGTGCTGATATGTCAAGCTTTGTTGAAAGGGATAGGGATTTTTTGCATTATAATTGCAAGCGGGGCTAATGACAGATGCATCGTGCTCCCATTCTCAATTACACTGAAATACATTCGCGTTGGATGCTAGCTTGGCCTTTAAACCATCTCTTGTTTTGTATTTTTCTCTCTCCCCCATCTGCCGCTAACCAATCTCTCCAGGATTGATCGGCGGATTTCGAGATCAGCAAAATTTGTGTTTGCCCTGGTGGGGAGGAGAAGGGAGAGACATGCTGCTGGTGAGCATCCGTTGCGACGCCTGACCGACCATGATGAAGACGGAGCCCACATCCAAGAGCGCTGGCTCTGGGTCCTCGCTGAGGAGCCCATCCCCGCACCGTAACGCGTACGAAGCCGGGATGCAGGCCCTCAAGCCCGTGAAGGAGAACAATGCCGCGAACGGAGACCTGCAGGAAGGCCCGCGGGGACGCAGGTACGGCTCCAACGTCCACCGTATTAAGAACATGTTCCAGCAGATGACCACCACATCGCCCTGCGCCGACGGCGCCGAAGAGGGCGATGGCGAGGGCGGCGAGATGGAGGACACAGACAACGCCGACACATCGGTCCGCCTGTCCCTACCCCGAGCCGGGAGCTTGAACGAGAACGTGGACCATAGTGCGCTTTTGAAACTGGGATCTACGGTCTCCGACCGCGTTGGTAAACTAGACCCCAAGGCGGAGAACGGGCAGCAGCCGCCGCAGAGAGCGTCGTCGCCCAGCTACTCCAAGCTGCAGGAGACGCGGCGGATATTTGAGCAGCAGCAGGAGCGGCAGCAGGAGAAGCTGGCGACCACGCGGGTGTTGCTGAAGACAGACAAGGCCTCGAGCTTCCAGGATGGCCGGCTAGACGTCGGCCGCTTCAACGGCAGCACAGAGTCCCTGGACAGCCTAGACACCAGCGAGGCCGTGTCCCCCACGGTCAGCCAGCTGAGCGCGGTATTCGAGCGCGCCGCCGAGCTCCGGAGCAACCTGCATCGCCTGTCCTCCACGCCGCCCCTACCCTCCCGCGGGGTGTGCACCAAAGTGGGTGTGCTGCACTCCAAACTCATCCCCAAGAGGGCCAGGGCGCTGCCGGTCAGCAACCACGAGGATGAGGGGGGCCGTGGTCAGAAGGACCAGGAAGGGGGCCCGCCAAGGAGCCCCAGGGGAAGGACCACCACCAGCACACGGTCGCCCCCCACATCTGACAGCCTCAACGGGGGTCAAAACGGTGCTGAACTCTCCTCCGGCCGCCACCATCACCACCACCATGCAGCAGAACCAAACGAGCAGAAGAACCAAAAGACGGTCTCGGATGCGGGGGTCGAGGCGAAGAGCGGGGACGTGAAGCCCAGCAAGTTTAACCAGGGTCAGGACCCCGGCAGCCCCCTCTCCAGCGGGGGCACCCACGCCTCCGTGGGGAACGGGGACGCCACCGGCCGGCAGCCGCGTCAGAGCTCTCCGAAGGGGGGCTCGGGCCAGGATGGTGGTCCACAGGTGGACGGCGAGGGGGCAGAGGGGGAAGGGAGAACCGGCGGGGATGAGGAGCGGCAGTCGGGCCGGCAGTCGGGGGACATCGGCCCCTACAGCTCTGTGGGGGAGGAGTACGATAGCCAGGTGGACGAGGAGGAAGGGGAGAGGGACGAGGAGGAAGACGAGGAGGAGGAGGAGGAGGAGAAGAAGAGGAAGATGACAGCTACGAACCCGAGTCCAGCTGCGTGGAGGTCACTGGGCTACCTGAGGAGGAGGACCCGCCGGCCTCTCGGAAGATCCGCTTCAGTGTCGACCCGATTAAGGTGATCACTCACTCACTCACTCACTCACTCACTCACTCACTCACTCACTCACTCACTCACTCACTCACTCACTCACTCACTCACTCACTCACTCACTCACTCACTCACTCACTCACTCACTCACTCACTCACTCACTCACTCACTCACTCACTCTAAATGCTCTAAAGTTAGACTTGGGGATTCCCTGTGGTTCATGAAAATTAAAACCCACAGTGGAACTATAGCAGTGTTACGAAACAGATTTTTTTATTTTATTCTCAATGTGCCAAGACACTTCCACAGGGCCATCAGAAGTTGGATATAGCCTACCTTGATCCTCTTGCAGAGAAAGGCCTCTGTGTTCTTTGTATTGTGTATAATGTGTCACACATCATTTGTATGCACTGTTGACTCTTCTCATACGACCAACCATAAGAGGTGGAGACAGATGGAGGTGTGCGCTATAGGCTATTTTAACACACTTTTGTTCATTAATTAGCACCCTCCACGCTTCTTTCCACGGCTCCACTCTGACGCCATCACAGTTGTTGATGAGAGTGTCTATAGTACATCATAATGGCGCAGGCTCCCCCATCCACAGTCGGTGTGATCCTAGCTAGCTAACAGCCTGCATTCCCCCCGTGCCTATCACTGGGGCCCTGAAAACGCTTCTGTGTCTCCTCCGATACTTATCCAAAAATGCAGTGGGAGCTGCTCTCTCCGTAGATAATTGCGAAGAGAGAAACAAGAAAAGGCGTTCATTCCGTTTTGTGAGAAATGCAACCGGCCTGCAGTCAGCCAATCGATGCATAGCTTTGGATAACATTTAGACTGCTACTAGGAGAAAGAGCCATATGAGTGATAGAGAAGTGAGAATGCTTTATTTTTTTTAGTAGCAGACACACAGAGTGAGAAAGCCAAAAGGTCAAGCTATGCCCAGGGGGACCCATGCGTTGTTATGCCTTTATGGACTGAAGCGAGAGAGACAGTATTGGTTAGAGTGGATGAAGGAAGCCTCTTCTCAGAGCTGGGGCCCGGCGGTAATGATCCAGGGACGAGCGTCAGACTCCCAAGGCTCGGTCTTGTGTTAATCCGACTCTGCCTCGGGCTCCGGTCCACAGAGACCGACGGGGACTCTCCAGTGGTTCCCCGGATCTCTGCATCACACGTGCTCGTACACTTACCCTTCCTCGCGCTCAAAGCCCAGACGGAGGCCCCATGGCTTGCAACCTCGCTACCGAGACGTCGGCTCAGGAGCCGTAATTGTTTCAGTCATGCCGCGTCACTGTACGGCACCCCTGTTGAATGTAAAGTTGAAGCTCGTGTGTCGTTGGACAATCATTCCCAATATGTGACAGTGACCCCCCTACTGAATGCTTTATGTATCAGTCTGCAGTGCTTGTGGTTGGCTTTCAGGTGGATCGTGAGGAAGTGGTGGTGGCCCCCCCCTCATCAAGGCGCTTGAAGAGCAGCCATGTTTGGGTAGTACAAAAACAAACCGCATAAGCTGTGTGTGAATGGAGTTGGTGTTTTGGTTATTAAAACTCAGAGAATGTCATCGTACGCAGTGCTTTGCGGTGGCACATCAGGGACTCTTTTGTTTGGGGGGGGGGATGATGTGATCATGCAAGGCGGGGGCGTGATGTCAACAAGAGCTGACCCGTCGTCATTGAGGTTAAATGTCAGGCCACTGTAAAACCAAAAAAAATAGAAATGCTCAAAGCTCTTGCGTCAAGCTGAAGCAGACTTTCTCCACCCACACTAACAGGAAATGCCATTTTTAGTGCATATCTTTACTTGTGTTATGGTCTCAGGAGGACATCAATCTGTAGTTTGATGTTGACACACACACACACACACACACACACACACACACACACACACACACACACACACACACACACACACACACACACACACACACACACACACACACACACACACACACACACACACACACACACACAGAGACTGAAAACAGCCAGTGCAGCCCAAGGCTGAGGCAGAATTCACACTAGCCGCTTTGTTCAACACCCTCGTTCGCTCATTCTGTCCCTCTCGTTCTCCTGTGTGTCCTCTCTCGCCCTCCTCTTGTTTGCTACCATTCTCCTACTGTTAGTAAAAATAGTCTGGCAGTATGTTTGTTTCAGACAGCCCCCTTCCCATGCATTTCCACGGCTGGACGGATGGAAGACAGAAGTCATGTCACACATCATATCCTTATTTGCTTGGTTTGGACAGAATGTTAATGATATTTTTTCAGTATACTGCTTTCCATTATTCAAATATTTGATGTATATCTTTGGTGGATAAGAGATGGAACAAAAAGTATAGTGGCTTGGGCGTTGAGCAACCAGATGAGTGTACTGGCTTGGAATCCCCTCATTGCCAGGAGACCAGAAGTAGGTATCCTCGAGCAAGCAGTCAAACCAGCTCCCTGCTTCTGCATAACATGTGTTGCCTGATCACGGCTGGATAGAATCATAGTTGAAGCATGGGACAGGCTCCTCTTCAGTCGCCTCCTACGTCTGTCTGTATTCTTCTGCCTCCACATAACTCTGTCTCACACACACACACACACACACACACACACACACACACACACACACACACACACACACACACACACACACACACACACACTCACTCATATGCGCAAACGGCGACCTCAGAAAGCCTATGATGTTCTTTCCCTTACCACCCACACCGGTGTCATAATATACAGTCTATTGGATGGAGTCAACACCTTGTGCAGAAACGCATGTCTTTGAGGCAACATCTGGGGGAAATAGCACAGGGAGCTCGTCCAGTGGACTGTGGCTAGAGGTTGCCCACACCTTTGCAAACAGGAGAGACACTCCTTCCTTGCACACTCAACAATATCGCGAGTCAGCCTGTCAGCAGTCCCGACCAGCCGCCCCATGTGTCCGGCGTCCTGTATTTCATTATCCAGTGAGATATGGCGGGATACCAGACAGATTATCGAGCAAGGTCACTCTGTCCCGCTTCTCCTTCCAACCCACCCGCCCCTCCAGCAGCAGAGCTGTACATGTGATGTCCCCCCCCCCCGCCAGCCCCCCGTCAGCCTATGCGTTCAGGTTACTGCGACAAAACCATGTTACGTAACGTCCTGCACGCAACAGTGCGATTATAACATCTGTCTGTCACCAGCGCACCAATCAACTCGGAGCGCTGAATTGAAGACAACACTCCTCTGGGTGTTCTGTCGAGGATTGTCAGTCGGCGGCTGCTGATAGGTCTTGGCATCCTCCTTCGGGCCAGGGTCGTTTTCCTTGTCTCGTCTGGCCCGACGGAACACTGTAGCGCAGGGACAAACATGTTTTAAAGCTCCCCCAGCCCCCTCTTTAAACATACGCTGCTGTGGCCGCCCCCGGGGTCAGCACTTAAGGCTAAATTCGCTCCTGACCAATCATGCCTGCCTGCCAAATAGAAACACGTTCTGGTGCTATGCAAACCGTAACCATGACGAAACACATCCGTAACGACCTGTAGAGAGTCGCATGGCGACGGGGTCCAGGTCGGTTTCGTGGCACATCTGGGGTCAAGAGCATTCATTACCAGGGTTAGCACCATTTGGAACCGATTATGACAACCGCAGCCTTAAAATCGTTCGCTTACGCTGATTGGTTTAGCCCGAGTGCGAGGGTTGCTGAAGGAAAGTTTCTTTTTTTTTCTTTTGAATTGGTACGCCCATGGGAAATTGGTTGTCTCGTTTTCCAGTTAATTCCTTCTGGGCTGGAGGTTTAGTTCCGCATGTGTTCTACCGAACCGTTTGGCGTGCCAGTTATCTGGCGTCAAATCGCAGCTCTGCCTCGACTAGACAGAAGCTCTATCTCACCTCAACATCCTGCCAGTTTTACAGGCAAGCGATAAATCACAAAAACCTGATTCGTAGCCGGAATCGAGTTTGGTTACACAGGAAGGGGAAGTGACCTAAATCCAACTCCAGACCTTATCAAGGAGAATGAGACTGTGCGATAAGGAACTCACTGGCAACACAAGCCACTTAACCTAAAAAAAACCTGACACGAAAAACCAGGCCACCGTGACGAGAACTATGAAGATGATGATAACGACGACCATACTGTGGTGTACGGGTGCTCTGCAGGAAATACAGTGTGGTGTAAGAGAATACAGCCGCTTCCTACTCCACACATCCTTTGGCCCAATCCAAAATTAGACGATTCTTGATTTTCTGTTTTAGCCCTAGTCTGGCGCGAAAAGGAACCATGCATATGAGGAGCAGCAGCTGGAGTCCGCCCAGAGATTTGAGTGTCGTTGCAACAAGCTACAAAAACACAAACGGTGCTCCCCTGGCGTTAGCGTAACCACACGGTAGCTAGACAACCCCACCACGCTGGAAGCAGACGGTAATAGAACCCAGGCCCGCAGAGAGGGAGAAGCCTTCTCATTTAGCGTGGTCCAACAAGTCACGAAACAAAATGGTGGTTGTCAACATGAGGCTCGCTGCAATGCACGCGAGCACGCAAACAAAACAACCTGGTGGGATGAGTCGGTTATGGTAGCCGGGTGCCCACAGAGCCCTTTGTAGGACACCCCAGGGAGGGAGGGCGGGCTGGGAGTTTCCTGGCCATCTGTTACCCACTGTGACCTACTATCCACCACAACTGGAGCAGCCATCCCACCTAGAGCCCTGCACCCTGCCCAGTCCCACCCACCCATGCGCCCACCCGCCCACCCCTGCTTTTAATCCCCATGTTTGTCTCCTCAAGGCGCTCAACCCGCACACTCTGTCACTCCCTGTCACGGACGCGTGTGGGTGTTTCCCCTCAACAGTGAGAGTCCCCCCACCTTGTTCTGAGCATGCTCAGTACACTCTGGTTCTTCTTTGCTAGGGCCGACAAGGTGTCGGTGGGGGTGAGAGTGGTGGTGCGGGGGAGGGTGCGAGCTGCCAGGGCCCTGACGGAATCCTAATGCGTGTTGTCGTTGTCTTGTGTGCGATCATCCAATGAAAAAATAAAAGTCGATGCCATGTCAAAGACGTGACTGCAGCCTTCTTTAATGCACTCTGGGCTGGTTCTGCTTCCCCATGGCTTATGTATGTGTGAACTTTAGTGAGGGTGGTTTCGAAATAAAATACTTTCAATATCCAAAAGCCACACAAGGACCTTGCGTTGCTATTGATTGTTATTTGTGCATCTTCTGGAGCAGTGAAAGCATGCATTTAAAGGCATTGAGGTCCAAGAGCCACCAGCTGTAGCCTCCATATTTAAGGCCAAGACAAGTTGCCGGTTGTGAACTTAAATATCGCAGAGAAGCTAGCTTGCGATGAGTTGCTGTTGTTTATTTATCCGTCCCACTTTGGAAGCCATTGGAGGCAGTAGGCCACACAGTGTTTTTCCGTGGGTGTGTGTATGCGTGTGTGGCTGTCTGTAATCCACATTCTGTTAATCCGTCTAAATACAAAGGTAACCTAAATCGGAAGCCTCTTTCCAGTCTCTCTTCCATCCCATGCTGGCAGTCCACGGCATTAGGTCAGCCGGTTCACTGGAAGGACTTAATGCAAAATTCAACATTAAACTGCCATTTTTTCTTTCCTGCAAATAATTCATGTATATATTTATATGCATTCATTTATGCTTCTTCAAACATAACTCTTGTTGAAACTTCAGGTTTATTCTTCCACGTCAAAATGTATGAAATTGTTATAGGGTAATATGAGACTCAAAGTGGTCATTACGTTTAGAATTCCAGGCAAGGATCCGCAGTGCAGTGACGTGTGTCCGTGTACATACGATGTTTGATCATGAGTGAGCTGGCGATACGAGGAGACCGTATGTGTTAGAGGAGGTGTGGGGGGGGGGGGGGCTGGAATGTAACGGGATCTGTCAAAACTCACCGGCCATTTAGTGTGGGGGTAACCACGGTGACGGATTGGGGTAACCAGGGAGATGGGGGGGGGGGGGGGGGGGGGTGGTAGGGTAGGGGGGAGTTGTGACTGAATGGCAGCCAGCACTGCAGCAACAAGATGGCACAAATAAGACTGAAACTAAGCTATGGGAGAAAGGGGAAGAGAGGGAGAGAGAAAGAAGCTAAGAGAGAGGGAGGGAGAGGGAAGGAAGGGAGGAAGGAAAGAGGGGAGAAGGGAAGGAGGGAGGGACATTGAGCGTGAGTAAAGGAGCGAGAGAATGAAGGATGAAAGAGAGCGAGACAACATTAGTATAAAAAAGTGAAAACATCTCATCAAATTGAGTGCGAGGTTTGGAACTGTATACGAAGACGCTAATCATTATGTAGAGTGGGGGAAGGATGTGAACGAAATCAAAGGGAATGTACACAAGAAGGTCCAGCGATGGCTTGGTTGCCGGGCCGATGGGGCATGAGGTGTTGCATGCGTAATCACTTTCCAAAGACCAAGGGTGATGCTTTTAACATTCAGCCAAAGTGTGTGTGTGTGTGTGTGTGTGTGTGTGTGTGTGTGTGTGTGTGTGTGTGTGTGTGTGTGTGTGTGTGTGTGTGTGTGTGTGTGTGTGTGTGTGTGTGTGTGTGTGTGTGTGTTTAAGAGAATCCATTTGAGTGTGTGTGGCCTCCTAAGTAGCAGCTGCAGAAGAGTTCCATTAGCATGCTGGGTGCGCTTACGTAAACCAGCCCCACAAGAGTGGATGTGCGATGGGAAAATGTCCTGAAACTTGGCCTCTGCTTGGTCTAGCTTCTCGGTGGCTTACCTTAGCTGATTTTTTCCTCATCGGACCGGCTTGGTTAACCTCGAGTTGAGTTTGTGGTGTGACTCTATTACACTACTATTACACCCCAGCCGGCAGACTACGGTAGACTCTCATGGCTCTGATCCATCTTTGACCAAAACAGCTAGCATCACAGAGCAAAACAACCCTGATGAAGCCAGCAGCTGTTTGCAGCGCAGACAATCGCTGTCTGCTTTGGACTCGGGTGGAGAGAAGTGCTAAAGAATATTAACATGCCTGTAGTGGAAAGACAAACATGAAACATGAACAAAATATATTTTTGGAACACATCATAGTCTAGGCTAGGTTTCCACAATGGTTTGTTTCCTACCTGCCTGCCTGCTTGTCTCGTCCAGGCGTTTTGATAAAAAACATTGTAGTCTCTGTGACGCATGGGTTTCCATAGCGATGAGTTTTCCAACCAGCCCTGTTTGTCTCCCCCAGGTGTTCGCCACCTATCCCAACGAGGACTATGACCGGCGGAACGAGGACGTGGACCCCATGGCGGCCTCGGCGGAGTACGAGCTGGAGAAGAGAGTGGAGCGGCTTGACCTGTTCCCCGTGGAGCTGGAGAAAGGTACACCTCCCACCCACGGCCTATTTATACACCAACCCACCCACCCGCCCATCCAGATAGCAACTACCTGGCTCGCTTCTTCCCTTCCCTTAACGTCGCCTGTCATCATCTGTCCGCCTGTCTGACGTGTCAGGTCAAATTACGACGTGTTCAGGGAAAGGGAAGCGTTTATTCGCCTTGGGTTACCAGATAGTCTGTGAAAAGTGCCGCGTATGCGTCTCTTATAACGCTCTTGTTTGTGAGACGCAAGGACAGGTTAACTCCGAACTCCACCTTGTTTGCCTTTCACACACGCACCCTGGGTGAACTCCGGAGAATCAGGTCAGGAGATGATCAGGACTTTCTCACACACACCAC
This sequence comes from Melanogrammus aeglefinus, assembly GCA_900291075.1. Classification (NCBI taxonomy): domain Eukaryota; kingdom Metazoa; phylum Chordata; class Actinopteri; order Gadiformes; family Gadidae; genus Melanogrammus; species Melanogrammus aeglefinus. The sequence continues at coordinate 368,455 of OLKM01000184.1, forward strand.
AGGAGGTAAGCCGCATCAGACGTATTGGAGATACGCCATATCCATCAGGCGAGGTGTGGCCCCTGGGTAGAGAGCGTATGAGGCAGGGCGTGACGCAAAGAGTGTGCAGTAGAAGTCACATTGGTTTGTTTACAACACATTGAAGATGGTGGGTGAGGGTTCCATCTCTGTAACGACCCTTTTTGCGGTGATATCAATATTGCATATATTTAGTTGTATCCCGCAACATCCACACAAGAGTGAAGAAGAAGAAGTTGGAACACAAAAGGCAGGCAAGAAGAGAAATGGGCGAAGCCGCTGCACTTGGTTTTGCGTCATTCGCATGATGTGAAATGTCATCATCATGTTAGCAACCAGCCAACTCGCTCGCTGTGAATTATCCGACACTTTGATTATCCAGACTTTAGACGACAGGCTCGGTAGGTTACACTCCAGAGGGGTGGATTCTGACGTTCTTGTTCACACATACAGCCCCACCGGGCATTATCCGACTGTCCGGCTTTCGGTGTGTGTGTGTGTGTGTGTGTGTGAAAGGTCTATTGGCGGTGTAGATCAATATCTTAAGTCTGATGGCAGACCAGTTCAAATCCGGTTGAATAGTCCTTATCACTTTCTCTCGCTTAATGTTTGTTTTTCGACCAATCATGTCGCTGGAGGAGGGGATCTGCAAGCAGGTAATTAGGTGTACACAAACTCGGCCCGCAGAAGTAAAAGTAAACGGTAAAATAAGTGTCTAAATGTTTTAAACCAACCACCATGTAGACTGACCACTGTTTAAAAATCCCCTTCTGAAAGCTTCATCCAGTCACACCAGTGAGTTTTCTCTGATGGAGTATATTCTGTTATAAAACAGGATACGAGGCGTAGCTCCTTCCCTTGCAGTTTTGGTTTCTGGACCAAGCTCTGTGCCGCCCCCCCTTGAAGCTCTGCTATAACGTAGGCCTAGTAGGACTGCGGGTTCTGAGATTAACCAACAAACCACCATTTCACATTTTTCACGGCATACTTCAAAGGGAAATGGAGCGACTCTGAACACAATTAGCATATAGAAATGTCCCAGTTTGGGGTCTGCAAGCCTGTTCGTGTGGAGAGCAAATATTTACTGATGTAAAACGAGTTTTAGGCTGCTTCCTATCTACATGACCCTGCATCGTACCGAAAACATGGTGTCCACAGGGCAAATGTACTGCAACATTAGACGCCTTTCCCTCGGCTACCTTACGTCCCCTTAACAATATCGCACGTTAATATAGTTATCCATATCTAAATATAGCATTGTGTATAAGGACATGGTAAAAGATATTCAATGAGGGAAAGTACGCAAAGCAAGCCATACCGGCTGGTATTATAGTGGATCGACTGCATAATCTGTGTGTGTTTTGTAATGTACATTTTAGGGAATGCATTATTTGTGGCATCTACCAACCCAAACTCGTTCGTTTTTTCATATACTTTCCTTTAAAAGCTAAAAAAAACAAACTACATCTGGAATGTTCTCGCTAGAGTAAAATATGTCTCTTATCAGCCAGGCAGCCAAACATTGCACATTAATATCACAACAGACCCATTGCACACCTCTGCCTATTCACTCGGGCCGTACAGATCCATGAGCAAAGGGGACATGGACCCAGCCAGGCGTGTTGACATCGTGGAGCGTACGGCTACTAACCGTGTCCTGTGCTCTCTGTGTTAGACGGAGACGGTCTGGGCATCAGCATCATCGGCATGGGGGCCGGGGCCGACATGGGCCTGGAGAAACTGGGCATCTTCGTGAAGACCGTGACTGATGCAGGGGCCGCCCACAGAGACACCAGGTAGGGGCCCTAAACGTCCGACACCGGGCCACTCCTGACCTGTTTAGCATGGATGGTTCAACTAGAGCCGAATGATTCTATTTCTGGGGGGGGATGTTTAATTTGCGTAAATGCGATCAATACTTTGATTTTGTAGTGACGCCCTGTTAACCTAGATTCCGGTTCTCCAACATTCAATTGGAAATGATCCAATGGAGCCATATGGGGAGACTCTGGTTTGTACCCTGTAAAGTAATGATATTTATCACTTACTGAACTATGTTAAAATACAAATAACTTATGACAACCATTAAAAACCTTGGTTGCACAGCCAAGGGTGTTTCAGCCTTTTTTGAAAAACGGAATATCTTTTTTTTAACATAGTTAAAACATAGTTTTATAATCATAGAAGTCCATATAACTGGCTTTGGGGATTCCCTGTGTTATTTGATGAATGGCCCTCCATGGATCCATAAATAATTCATCAGAATAATTTAGCGATTAACTGTAAATTGAAGGAAATTAAACACCCCCCCCACACACAGACACACACTGGGGTGAGCCTGACCCTGCTGGTTTGTGTTCAGGATCCAGGTGAACGACCTGATCGTGGAGGTGGACGGCACCAGCCTGGTGGGCGTCACGCAGAGCTTTGCCGCCACGGTCTTAAGGAACACCTCAGGAACCGTCAAGTAAGAGACCCCTTCACTATTGACCAGGCGCCAATCTCGGAGTCTTGATTTCTTCGTTGCTAATTAAGGGAGCTTTTTTTATGCATATATATATATGGCATGTTAGGCCCTTTGAGACTGTACCGGTGATTAAGGGCTATGCAAGTAAAACGGAATTGAATAAAATGTTTGGTTTAGAATAGGGATGCACCGAAATGAAAATTCTTGGCCAAAACTGAAAATGAGGAAACCAAGGCCGAAAACCGAAACACCGAAAGAAATGATCATGCCAATTATTAGTACCATTTAGGGTTGCCGCAGTATGCGGTATTACCGGTGTTGAGGCCAACACCGAGTTATTTAGTATTATTTTTTTCCAGTAATAATAAAAATTGGTCTTGTGTGGAACGCGCAAAACCGGTAACATAGCAACGGCAGTAAACAAACCCCACGAAGCCCAATCCCTACGAGAGCTCCTCGCCTTACTACCATCCGGAGGCGCACAGAGCTTTTGGCCGTGATATTATATATAAAATTATATTATACTATTATATATAGAACGTTATAAGACGCTGTCACCAAGAATTGGCGCGCCTGCCAGACGCTGTCACCGAGTGTGAGAGGAGAGTTGACGGAGAAGATGGTGGTTGACCTAGTTTCAAACTTTATACCGTTTATACTCGGTAATACCGGTGTTGACACAAGTGTATTACTCGGTGTGAAAATGCCCACACCGCGGCAAACCTCGTACCATTGCATTTATGGCTATGACTGTGTACTCACTTCATTAAAATCAAGGCATTGCAATGTTTGCAAATTGCTATACGTGGGTCTTTCTCAGAATCATTGAAAAACGTCCACACCGCAGAGATATTGGCGCTTATCCAGACAATCGTGTGCTAACCGCACTTTTTGATAGCGTCATCACAAATTTCTGTTTCGGCTGTGTTGTTTCGGTGATAAAAGTATTTCGGCCGAAAACCGAAAATGCGCTTTTGGGCCATTTTCGGCCGAAAACTTTCGGTGGCCGAAAATTCGGTGCATCCCTAGTTTAGAACCAAGACGGCCGCTGATTGAGGCCCATTGGACGGCCATGTGTTTTGATGCCTGTAACTACTCTCACCAGTGAGACTCAGTTGTGCAGCACTTGGAGTACCAAAAGCTATTTGTGAAATTGAGACGTTAGCGGCCGACAAAGTAGACGAGGCATGGGAGTTGAACCCAGGATCTTTTTGACACTCATCCTCTACATTATCCCACCCTCCTACTTGTAGTAGTCACTCCAATTGGGACAAAAGCTTCTGCTACTGAAGGATCCCTCTGTAAACATCCCCATTCGCATGACGTCCAGGTTTTCCTTCCTTGCGTACGACGTTGCCCCCAACAACATGGGCGACAGCAAGTGCCGAGACGAGAGCAACAACAGCGACTGCTTATTCATCATCCCTGCAACCCAGCGCGTCCTGACATCTGACACTCAAGAGTCTCGCTGGAATAGATTGCTTCCTATATATTCTGTTCTGCCCCCGTAGCCAGTTCTGACATGCAAGGTTTCTCCGACCACATCCTGGGCCATTACGATTGGCTGCCGAGATTGAGGCCCTTGCGCCGTGACGCTGCTAAACACCACTGTGATGATGATTACACCCTTTTATGATCGAAGTCCTCCCCCATGAGAGACCCGTCTGGATTTAGAACAGAAGGTTTCAGCCACAGTAAACATCGGCAGTTGACATAGTTGGCTGGAAAGTAGTGTTTCTTTTATTAAGAAGCCTCTTTGCTAGCTATGCTGTGCCGTGGTTTGTTTAGGGGAGGTCAACCGTTTTCAGGGCACTTCTGTGCCCCACTAGGCTCTTACATAATTTAGAGCATTTTGCATTAAGGGACAATGTTCATGCTTTATCTCTTTTCATGAGATACCGCATACATTATAGATCTTTAATAGAGGTATAAAAAAATCGGACTCAGACATTGATACAGATCGGGACATGTGTTTATGAACACTTCATTACCCATCGGCAAGTGGTAAGGGGAATTGAAAGGTTCCTGTGGGTAGTCTTAACTGACCCTGGCCACGTAACTGTTTACAATTCTACTCAATGCACTGTTGTGGGCCCGTGAGTGAAAAAAGAGAGAGGGAGGGGGAGAGAGCGAGAGGAAGCGAGTGACAGACAGAGAGAAAGAGAGAGAGAGAGTCCACGACAGGCTTTGGAAGGGCTTTGATTTTAATCACAGAAGAGCCTCTACCCCAGAGACTAGAGCCTTTTGTTCAGCTCTGAACAGGAAGCAGATTTCAGCCGCTGGAGAGCCCGGCACATTCCATAATGCGCACAGTGCACTACTGTACCCCAGCTCAAACGCTGCGTACACATATATAAAGACTTGTTTTCTGCTGCATTGGTGCCAGCGCATATAGGTTTAATGCTTACATTAACCCTAAACTCATTTTAAACATTGCCCTTCTTTATGAACTATTCCTAGTGTGTGATGGTTATGATTTGCACTACCCCTGTAATGACCACTGTCTGAAAGTAGAGTCCCCTTGGTGTACTCCTCAATGACTAGTAATTGTTAATTATTAACAACGTCCTTAATGGGCCTCCTATTTTACCACCAGGTGGCATGCTGATTAGCCATTACAAGCCATTTCAAAATCTTCATTGTAGCGACATCACAAATGGGAGTGACCTCCTAGTTTGCTAGATCACCGACATCACACCTGGCGGTTTAATAACACCCTTTTCAAGCCACAACTTTCTACGCATTGTTCGCCGCTGTACTCGACGTCCTTCATGAGCTTGTTTTCGCCGTTTCCACGTTCTGAGTGCGGGTGCGTTCTCTCCGTCGGCTGCAGGTTTCTGATTGGCCGGGAGAAGCCCGGGGAGCAGAGCGAGGTGGCCCAGCTCATCCAGCAGACCCTGGAGCAGGAGCGCTGGCAGAGGGAGGTGATGGAGCAGCGCTACAGCCAGTACATGGACGACCAGGAGGTCAGCACGCCACACGCCGCCCTTAAAGGCTCTGAGTGGGCCTGGTTTGGTCGTAATGATGGGAATAACAATACAAATATAGGGCACATGTGAACCTAAATTCAATGCCTACATTTTGAAGTATACAATGGTAAGAAATCATTATGACAATATTGAAAATGTAAAACTGACCGAAAAACACGTAACACTATACAGCGAATACACAGTCACTTAAATACTAGTATATCTAGTATAAAAGATACCTGTGTAAACACAATGCCCCCCATACATTCACTGATTGCATGTCAGTGCCTGTACAGAATACATAAGGGCCCTCCAGAGCCATGTCGGATTGTCCACAGTCCCCCCGTCCGTCCGTCCCCCTTCCCACATAGACCGTGATTGACATTAATGCAGAATGTGACAGAGATAAGGGGGAGGGGTTTTACGCTGCAGTCTCTGTGTTTTCATGCAGACTACATAATCAGCACAATCAAAATGATTTAAAGGCCGGTCCAGGCAGAGCAGGAAGACATGGGAAGAATCCAATTCTGGGGCCGGGGCGTGCCACCCTCACTGCAGTATTCATCTCCAGATATGAAGATTGCAATCTCCCCTTGAGTTATGCTCTGTCCGTCTAGCCTTCATGCAAACAATGTCCCATTGAATGAGCACGCCGTGCCTGAGAGCGGCTGCTAGAAAGTTGTGGCAGCAGAATGCGTGCGCGCTGTCCACATTTGATTTGAGCCATTTTACTACTTACTATTGAGGCATTTGTAGACTTGCAAAGAGAGTTGGGGCCATTAATGGTGAAGCCTCTCAAGGAAGAGGTGTCATTAATGAGATTGTTAGGGTTAGGCATCTTGCTCAAGGATGGCAACGGTTAGACTGGATATCGGGGTTAAAACCCACAACCCTTCCCCTGGGAGTCAAACCCCCTGACCGCTATCCTGCCTCTGTTTAAGCGCCGCTAGTACACGGACTCCATGTAGTCTGTGTAAATTGGGGCGAGCATTGGCTCAGGAGGTAGACAGGGTTGCCTGGCAACTGGAGGCACGCTGGTTCACTCCCCAGCTGTGGTTGAACCAGCGGTGGTGAGGTGCGCCTAACCCTAACTGCTCCTGTTTGTCGAGGGCCCAACGTCGTCGTATGAATGGCTGATTTAATAGGTTTATGAATGGGGTGATTATGAGATACTGGGTGCTATCGGCCCAAACGATAAGCAACAGATGGTTGTCAGGGCTTTGTGTTTTTTTTTGTTATTTGTTCATCCATTCATCTCTGTGGTGACGGCAGGGGGGTGAATACGCCACGGACGAGGAGGAGGACGAGGACGAGATGAGCCCCTCCTACCGCGGGGCGATCGAGGTGTTTGACCTGGTGGAGAACGAGGACATGTCGCCCATGGAGACGGATCCCGAAAAGCTCGCCCACAAGTACAAAGAGGTGAGCCCTGAGTGACCGAGAAAGAGGAAGAGATCCTCGTGATCACACCTTGGATCACACGTAGGCGGCGATGTTACGTGTTGCATAATACCTCGTGCACAGGCACACTTTGAAAAACCCAGCCGCTGTGGGGTACGTTACCTCTTGTGAACATGTCCATGCATTTGTTTGCTACCTCTGCTCCCTTTTTGGTTTTGGGTGTGTGACCCTTGTCTTGTTACAGGTCAAAGACACTGTGCCTGACGATATTGGGATGTGTTTTTTTTCTGTAGCTCCACATAAAGCATGCCGTCACGCAGGCTGAGATCCAACAACTGAAAAGAAAGGTATGTTACTCCTCAAGTACCCAACATATGAGCAGGCTACAAACAGTACATTTGTCGATTGTATTTTGACCCACACACATGAAGCTAACAGACCGCTTTAGTTACTGTGAATTAGGTCATTCATTATTTTCCCTTTTTACAGGCACATTCTAGTCGTGTAACAATAACATTTCACAGGGCCCTTTTTAATATTTGTGTTTGGCACATTAGTCCTGCTGAACATTAGTACATATTAATGTTATCCTGAAAATATGTAGTTAATATTAGTAAATGTAGTGCAGAACATAACTACATATTAACATAATCTTGTAAATATGCGGTAATATTTAGCACATGAGTTCTGCAGAATATAACTACATGTTATTATCATCTTGTAAATATGTAGTAATAGTACATTAGTCCTGCACTACATTACCACACATCAACTCGATAATTAATCAATGAACAATATATGCGGTAAAGCGACTTCACGTAAAGGGCATATTTATTTCCGCAACCAAAAGCTCTCAATCCCCGTTTCACTGTCCAACATCCATGACGTATCCGGTATGTTCTGTCTCTCCCCAGCTGCACCACGCCGAGCAGGATAAGCAGCGGTGGCGCATGGACAAGGCCCAGTTGGAGCAGACGCTGCAGGAGAACAAGGAGCGCATGGAGAAGCTGGAGGGCTACTGGATGGAGGCCCAGAGCCTGTGTCAGGCGGTGGACGAGCACCTGAAGGAGACGCAGGCCCAGTACCAGGCGCTGGAGCGCAAGTACAGCAAGGCCAAGCGGCTCATCAAGGAGTACCAGCAGAAGTGAGGCCCGCTTCTGCCTGCTTGTTTGTTAGGCGCTTAGAGATCGATGCTTTTTAGGAGTAGATTAGTACAAGGGATACATCGACTTCACGTTTATCCGTTATTAATGTTAGGGTTGTGCATTTCTGGCAAAAATACTATTCGATATTCATATAATATTTGAAAATCGGTCAATCAAGAACCCCCCACGCACGCACGTGCCTCGGATAAACGCACACAAAATGACACAGGGGGAGGCTTTTATGATTTGTATGAAATCAATCTGTTTATTTCAACAACTGCACCATCAACATTTCAACATCAAAATTATTTCAACGTGGGCTTAGGCAGATAGACCTACATGCGCCGAAAACAGATCGCTATTTATTTATTTATTTTACTGAACACAGCCTGCATGACGTTGCACTAGACACGTCGAAAGAGTAACTTCACACGGTGTGTCTTTTTACAATTTATTTGTTACCAGCATTCGTAGTGTTGGTCAGCAGATACATTGTCCGCCAAAGACGTTGACGTCGACGCTGGGGTTGATAAGTTACCGGACTACATGCGTGATATGACAGGAAAGAAAAAAGGAAAAATCCACTTTCCTTGACAGCGGTCGGTTATATGCTTAGCAACGGTGAATTATCAAACAATTATTCACCACCGGAGAGTTGTGAAGGGCCATGCAAGTGAACGGAGCGTTCAACAGCATTGAGAAGAGCCGTGTAATAAATAACGACAGTCACATTTCTTTATTCGATATTCTACGTGACTCAGACTATTCGAATATTTCGACGATCGTTACCCATCCCTAATTAATATGTGCCATACGTAGGCTGATTCTAGCATTCAATTCACTTTTATTCGTAACGCCCCTAATCACAGGTACAGTCCCTAGGGCCATATATTTATGACTATATATATTTATACTACAGGCTGATTATATTTGATTCAGTAAATGATGACAATGCGTCATTACATTTACATTTTACATTGAGGGCATACATTTAGCGGACCCTTTTATCCAAAGCTACTTACAGCCATTCATAAGTAGTTCTGACAGCAGAGTCCACCACTGAAGGCGACAGCCAGCTCCGTCAATAGCAGTTAGGGCTAGTCTTGCTAAGGGAAACCTCGACACTCGGCGAGGAGGAGCCGGGGATCAAACCCGCAACCTTCTGGTTACAAGTCAACCCCCCTTTACCCTCTGAGCTACTGCCGCATCATTCAAATTCAAAAAACGATAACAACTTCACCAGCATTGTGTTCCAACACCAGTAGCTCCTGCTCCACGTTTTGGGATGACTCTGTTGTTGTGGTGGTGGTCCTCAGGGAGATAGAGTACCTGAAAAAGGAGACCCAGCGGTGTGCACAAGATGGAGCCGAGGCCTCGGAGCTCCAGGAGGAGTCTGGGCAGCTTGAGGAGCAGGTAACGGAGACCCCCGTCCCCCGTCCCCCGTCGTGTTGACTGCTCTGTGGGCTCCCGGAGTCCTACCAGGGGGTGCCTGGTCTTAGGTTGTGAGGACACGCTTCAAGCTAGCTGTTGTGATATATTTGTGTGATATGACAGACATTATTTGGTAAGGGTAATAGAACCTGATCCAACTTTTTTTTTTGGGTTTATTGTTTTGGTGAGAATTTCTTTACTTATTTGCTGCTTCAATTTACGATTAACATTAGCTGCTAAAAGAGCGGTCAGTGAAGTCTGCGTCCTTGTATTGTTATGAGGTGGATGTGCGTTTTCGTTGGATGCAGGTGTGACCTAGGAGCACAGGGTTTTATCAAACACCAGGGTTTGTTCCTGTTACTCTTCATATCCGAAAGCATTTTAATTTGGCGGCCAGGATAATCCATGACAGTACTCTGTAACCACAATAAAATGAATGCCAAGCTTCCATTCTGGATGGTGGCCTGAACCTAGCATCGACTCCACACTTTCACTCAGACAATGATGATGGTATTATTTTACATTCTTGGGATTGTCTTAATATGCTGCCTGGGGAGCCTTTAGACTCTGATGGTGAAGCAGCAGTACAGTGGTGCCCTGGGGTCACAGATATTGAATCTTTGGTTACACTTTATTTGAAGGGTGTGTGAATAAGACGGACTGACGACAGCTTTTCTGAACAGGAAGCCTATATGACTCATTTAGGTGCCAATCTGCAAAGGATGTCGTATTTGATGCAAGGTTGATGTGTGAGATGTCATTGTTGTAACTACTTGACGTTCAACAAGACAACCTAACCTGTCAATGTCTTTATTACAACTTGGGATTCACCAAAACAACATAAACATGCCATAGCTGGCCTAATTACCAAACTCAAAGGAACTATTTAACTAATTTAACATTACGTTAAACTGTCATGTGGTTGGTTTTAACAATGGCTGTCATGAGACTATTATAATTGTGTCATGAATAGTTTCTTTGACCTCGACTACAGTGGTGCATTGTCAAATGCTTGTAAACACCTTAACAAAAGCAATAGACGAGTATATAAAGTTATTATTTTTGCGAAACCAATGTTTCCTAAAAAATATATACATATGCCCTAGAACAGAAGCTTCCAGAAGTCTTTCATAATTACAGACTTTTAATAACATGATGAATAGTTGTTCAGAGGATGGTACTTTTAAAACCGGTCCTCAATAGACAAGCAAAAAAAGTAAATGTAGCATGGATATTCTATCAATCTTGGAAATATATTAGCAGGAAATTCAACGAAAAGCGCACATCTTTCAGCTGTACAGAGAGTAGCGGTGTCGTTGAACTCATCAAGTGGGCCGAGTTTGGTCCAGTACGCCTCAAGAAGGCTACACAGTGATCAGGGAAGGCAGAGCACACTCCTGGAGCCAGCCTCCTGTACACCAACTCAGCAACACCTTTTCAAGAACACTACAAAATCTACATTTCACCAAACATGCTGGCTAAAACTTGCTTCATTAAGACCCTTTCATGTTCATGCAGCCGTCATGACAGTCCTTTGCACACCTCTTCAAATGCAGGGTTATTATCATTAGTCAATTCATATTACTGGTTTATGCTGTGAGCCATAGTTTGTCTCGGAATAATAACGTACATCGTGGCTCATTGAGTCATGCAGAACCATTCACTGAATGCATCTGAATGCTTTGACATTGATCAATACACATCTGTTAAAACTATGACCTTCTTTTCTTTCAATCCTTGTCTTCAGGTGGCTGACCTGGAATCCAGGGTCGAGGAGCTGAAATCAGATCCTTTATAGGGAACAAAAAGAAGCCTTTCTCCTCATGGCGGTTTATCAATGGAAGCTGAACTTGGCGAGATTTAAGGAGACGCCGACGACGATGATGGTGGCGTTATTGTACTTGCAGTGAAACGCAGGGTATCTTTGGTCTCCAAACGTACTGTGTATGTACCCTTCGGCTTTAACCCCATAGTTTATTTAAACCCTTTTTAACTTTTCTTTTTCTGATTACATTTGAAAAGGTAGTTTTCTCTTCACAAAGGATAACATTTTCTGTCGCAGTATTCGTGTCGTTTGGTTTTTTGAGAGTTCAGTATTTAACCATTCCCCATTTGTATTTTTCATTTTCTTTTATTTTTGCTTTTGCTTTTAATTGCCAAACACATTCCTACGATTCCTTCGCCTCATTTTTTTTTAAATGTTCTGAATTGTACAGACGGCGTTACTGCTGTATGTGGTGCATCGCACAGTTGTGGGGGCCGTGTATATATTTTTATTAATGTGTAAAACATTTAACATTATAGAAACTAATGAGATTGTGGATCAGCGTGTGTAATTTATGTGATAGAGACAGGCGTGTTGGTTTTGAAAGGCTATTGGACTTGAGAGATATCGGCATCACTGGAACGGCACGGAGCCCCGAGTGACTCCGAAAACATGTACACCAATACCCTGACCTCCTTCAGAATGGTTTCCTCCTCGCTTCTTTTCAAGAAAAACCACCTGCTGCCTACTTTTCAAAGCTCTTTCTGCTTTTTAGTTCCTTTTTTCTTTTTTTTTTTACATTTTCTTTAACGTAACAAAGACTCTCCCGCACTTCGACGATCAAACAATCGCTGGTTTCCAGTCTCGTCGTCAAACGACTCTAGTACTTTCCTAACATGGACCAGACTCCTGAACTGCTGTGCCACACTAAGAAACGGATGAAAACGGATTACAAGTTGTTCTTTTTGTGATTTTTCTCTTCAAGATGGATGTTGCCAAGGGTTGTTGTAACCGGTATTATTAGCTAGGACTACTGATATACAAATACATATATATAATATATATATAGAAACGAAACACAACTGGGACTTGGGTGGTTTTAGACGCCCGTACCAGCAGTAGATTTTTAGATTTGAATATGTAGTGTAACGAACCAGCAGCTGCACACAAAACCCCTGTATCCCTAACCCTAGCACCCCTCCCAGAACCCCTCTGTGTGTAGCACATGGAACACTGCCAGGGTCGCCCCTGTTTCAATCCGCACACACACTTTAAAGTGAATTGGGTCTTACTTGTGTCAACAGTCATACCGGTATGTTTGTATAGTCCAGATAAAAACTGGAATATTTTAAACAGCGCTTAATGTTTGAGATGTCGTGAAAGACGTATACAACGGCGATGGAGATTTAAAAAAAAAAAAACGGAAACAAAAAGCAATGCAGTGAACGACGGAAAAAGATATACAGTATGTTGTGAGAATTATATCTGGGTAACCGCAAAAGTGTTAGGATAACGGGAGTTAAAAATAATAATCGGCATGAGTATTTTCATAATATTAAGGCTTGTACAGGGCACATGCTTTGCATTGTATGTTTTGTGGAATAAATGAACAGTGATGTTAAGCTTGGGGGTTCTTTTATTTCCACGTAGTACTTTTAACATTTTAAACTGCTAAAACGCATTGTTTTTGAGTGTGAATGTTAAAGGGGATACAGAAATGTAACTGTGTATCATGATCAACTTCACTGTAAAGCGCTTTAAAACAAGCATGAGGAGAATTTCAAGCAGCCCTCATTAAATGCATTACAACATGAAAGCATTTCTCAATCCCTCTTAATACCGGTCCACCGACGAAAATCACACAGAAGAAGACACTGTATCCCCCCCCCCCCTCAAAAGAAACAATTCTTTAACAATTGTCTCCAAATGAATGATTTGATCTGCCAATGGGTTTGAACTCCAGAATCACGAGTGCATTTTCTGCTGGTGCCTCCGGAGGTGGTAGTTCCGCGAGAAGCTCTTCCCGCACTCGTCGCACTTGAACATCCTCTGGCCCAGGTGCAGCAGCAGGTGGGCGCGCAGGCTCTGCGGGCGGCTGAAGCTCTTGAAGCACTCGGGGCAGCTGTGCGGCCGCACGCCCGTGTGCTTGCGCTCGTGCCTCTTCAGGTCCCCCGACTGCCGGAAGCTGTCGCCGCAGTGCGTGCACAGGTAGGGCTTCTCGCCCGTGTGCGTGCGCAGGTGCACATTCAGCTGGCCCATGTGCACGAAGGTCTTGAGGCAGTGTGGGCAGCCGTGGGGCCGCACGCCCGTGTGCACCCGCTGGTGCTGTTTTAGGCTGTAGTGGTTGGTGAAGTCCTTGCCGCAGTCCGTGCACAGGTACAGCACCACCTGCTGGAAGCAGCGGTGCGCCCGGTACTTCTTGGCCGTGCCGTACGTCTTCCCGCACTCGGTGCAAACGCGCGCCACGTCCCCCGCCGCCTCCTCGCCCCCCTGCTCTTCCAGCGCCTTCTCCGACTCGGGCAGCCACTCCAACTCCTGGGGGTGGTGTCTGCGCACGTGCTTGCGCAGGTAGCTGCGGATGGTGAAGGAGAAGGGGCAGTAGGCGCAGGGGAAGATCTCGGACGTGCAGTGGTGCTTGTCGCAGCTCTTGATTTTCTGGTGCTGCTTCAGGTTGAACAGCTTGTTGAAGCCCTTGCCGCACACGTGGCACGCGTGGGGCTTGCTGTCCGCGTGCGCCGTCCTCTCGTGCCGCTTGAGGAAGCCCGCCTTCTTGAAGGTGGCGCCGCAGCGGGAGCACCTGTGCTGCGCGGGGGCGGCGCAGGCGTGCGCCTTCAGCGCCGCGTCCGATTCGTATCTCTGTTTGCAGTGGACGCAGCTGTGGGCCTGGCCCTCCTGAGCGGACGCGCCGACGTCGGACTCCTCGACGCTCTCCGGAACGGCCCGGGCCGGGGACGGCGTCTTCATCTTCAGCGCCGGAGTCCTGCGCTTGGGGGCGATGAGCTTCGTGATGGTGAAGATCTTGGAGCGAACCCCGAGGCGCTGTGGCCTCTGGTACGCCGGCTCTTTGGGAGTCTCTGGTGACTGTGGCACCGAGGAGGGCTCTTCGGTGAAGTCCGGGTCCTCCGGGTCCTGGGCCTCGTCCGCGGACGCCTCTGAACTCTCCCCCTCTTCCTCTGCGAGTGCCATCTTGCACGGCGTGGGCCTCAGGTCCTCCCCCTTGGCCTGGTGAGACTCGAGGTGCCGGCCCAAGTCGTTGTGCTGGCTGAAGGTCTTCCTGCACAGCGTACACACGTAGGGCCGCAGGTTACCGTGGACGCGCGTCTGGTGCTTGTTGAGGTAGCGCGCGTTCGAGAAGCTCTTGTCGCACTGGACGCACGTGTTCCGTTCCTCCCCCGGCGCGGTTCCTTCCGCCGCCTCTAGAGGGCGACCCTCTTGCCCCGGCGTGTGCCCGCCGACGGCCGCTTCTTCGGTGTCCGGCGGTTCTTCAGAGGCGGGCTCGTCCGTCTCGGCGTCTCCCGTCTCCATTTCTGTCTTGGTCTCCTGGCAGCAGCTCTGGACCGACGGCGCCTGCTTGTTGTGCACCAGCTGGTGCCGGAGCAGGCCCGAGGCCTGGCTGAAGCTGCGTCGGCACTGGGGGCAGCAGTAGGGCCGCTTGTTGGAGTGCACCGACAGCGCGTGCCGCTTGAGGTGATGCATGTGTTTGAACACCTTGCCGCACTCCCGGCACGTCTTGGCCTCCAGGGCGTCCAATGCGTCGAGAGGGCTTGGATTGGTGGAGGTGGAGGGCGGAAAGTCTTCCGCGACCTCCGTGTCGGGCGAGGAACACTCCCTCTTGGGCTGCGCGTGGAAGTGGTCGACGTGGCGCTGGCGGTACGTCTCCGTGGTGAAGGACAGCGGGCAGTGGGCACAGAGGAACATCTGGAACGTGATACTCGGGTCACTCTCTGGATAGAAACCAAACGAAAGTTAAACATGGGCCTCCTGAAAATCGTCAAAGTAAGATGAGAGAACGAAAGTCCTTTTTCCGTGTCAAAACATCCTCTTTGGACTTTGGGGTGTATCTCACAACAAGTAAATACATTTTGCCCCAATATGAGTGACCTACATAGCCCCCCCCCCCCCCTCACCTGTGGGACAAAGCTTCCTGAGCCACATTTGGCTCCAGGCCTCACTGAGCCGGCTCACCAGCCCGGCGCTGGGCCACCACACCAGCTCGTCTCCTGGCTGGATGGTACGGCAGCAGTGGAACAGAATGCTGCCCTTGTACTGCACCGCCAGCAGGTTGGTCTCCTCTTGGTTGCGGGCACAGTTCACATACCTGTTGGATGAAAGGATGCAGGGAGCTCAGGGTACTGGCGAAGAGCAGTGAGGGGGGTCCGTCAGCTCATTGTGTCCCAACCACCCCCTGTTGCTTGCTCTTTTTCTACCAAGGCTGACCTTATTTTAAGTTTCTGTCATTGTAAATAATTTAAAAATCGGTCTAAAAAACGAAATGCTATGCAGATTGTCTACAAGAAAGTCTTTTCGTTTTTAATAGTTTGCCCAACCTAAGTTGTAAATAAACCCATCACAATGATGTGGAAACCCCAGTCGATAATGTACCAATTTTCTGAGCGCATAATATAATAACATTTTGCGTTTAATTTTACAACGTATAACATTCGTTCACCACAAATGACTCAAAAGCAGTGCCAACATTTCAACATTTTTTACAGAATGTGTGCAGTACTCACCTCATCCAGTTTGAGTGCGTTTCTCTCGCTGCATCAATGTAGTCATATTCGTCATTTACTTTGTATATCTAGAGAAACCCAAACAGTGTTAAGTAATAAAGTCACCCAACAACATGCGTTCCAAACACGGGTAGAATCACTTTTAAAAGACATCATTCTCGCTGGCTAACTTCCTAAAACTATCGGCTTTCTAACTTGATTCATTCTTCGATGTAATTTGGTATGGGTGCCGCTGGTGTAGAGGCATCAAGCAAGATACCCATTCTTGCGACCCGGGTTCAATGCGCTTTTGCTCCATCTTTCAACAATAGATACCACAAAGCTGCAGTCTGTGTTTGGATAGTGCTCTCCGGGACCCCAACTATGGGTAAGCGTCCCTAAATTATCACATCCCTCCCCTCCCTCATCTATCATGTCCTACCCTTAATATCCTCCATGTTACGGAAATAAGTTTGTTTGTTTTTCCTGCCAATGGTCCACCTCACCTCCCAGGAGAATCGGCTCGCCACTGCAGCCTCCCTGGAGGTCACTTCCCCCTCGTAGGGCCCAAAATGCATTCCGGGGGTCATCGCTGGCCCCTGGTTCATGACCCCCAGGCCTGTGTTGGGAATGCTAGACCTTCCTATCATCAGCCCGTGGGGAAGTGTCAGCAGTGCTCTCTGGGGCACGGCCATGCTGGTGGGGGAGTCCAGGACAAAGGACGGGCTGGTGAGGCCCGCATTGCTCTGCTCTTCGAACAGAGACCGACATTCGACACAATCTGTACAAAAATTGTTGGAAATCACAATCAAGAAAGCAAAGAAAAAGTAAGCAATGCAACTGAACTGAGTCAGTGTCCTAGTAATAGGTATATGAATTATATTATGAAAAATAGGTCATTGCTTACAATAGCCATCGTCCAATTCAGCATCTTCTCCTTGCACCACTGTGTCCAGCAACTTTGCATGGGGGTCTCTGTTGGTTCTGATACTTGAAGCACTGATATAATTAAGAAAACAGATCGTAAGGGAGAATCTGATGACGACCGATGATAAAGATGAGATGAATTCATTAACAGTAAAGGTTAGTGATTGCCTTACCCGTGGATGAGTTACCATTGGGCAGTACACATTCCTCAATAATGACCTCCTCTGTGGTTTCCACCCACTCCATGACCTCCCCTTTGTCCGACATGAGTAGTCTGGTAGTAAACAAACGCATGTCCGTTATTATTTTTGTTGTACATTTGGGTGAACATGAGTAGCCCACCATTTTGAATCGATTTCTTTTCACCGGGGTACCAAAGCTTAAAACTCAAAGCAAACCAGGAGCCACGTAGGCCTTCCTTCCAAACTAAAACAGTAACGCTACTACATCAACATGATAAGAATAGGCTGAATGTAGATATATCCTCTTTTTTAATGAAGAAATCATGTGTTGTTCGGGCTGCCGAACTACCGCGTCGCGGTTTATTATTCAAGAACCAGTGTATAATAACAGCAGGAGAACCGCGGTACGGCGTTACGAGGCCTGGCGTTCCTCCTGTCCTCATAATTCAAAACCACATTTCTTTATTTTGCATTTCTGCACTAGAAATCCGCCGTGGATGGTACCACTGCCACTTCTGCTACTTATTTTTACTTCGCTTATTTAGTTTATCTTGTATTGTTGCTGCTGTGTGTCTGTTGAGTAACCAGGCCTAATACTTTTACCCTTGTTTTCTTAAGATGTAGTTAAAGTGATTCTGAATTTGAAAGGTCAGATGAATGCAGTGGACTCACGTAAAGGATCAGATCTCAGTCCTGGTAGTTGAAGGTAGCCCGTTAGCACAGGCTAAACGCATACTCATACGGCTAGCCCACTGGCTAGCAAGGCTGGTACAGTCAATGTTATTTCTACCGTGCTGCTGTCCTTATTTTATCCGCTAGTCCCGTGGGTTGCTCGTGGTCATTATAGCTTAAATTAGGGAGATATACCTGTCTGTTACGCCTAACGACGTAGCCAGATTATGCATTTCTTCTATGGAATAAACACTTTACAGGACCCCAGAAGTAAAACCTTCCTCTGCCAAACAAAGGCGCGTAACGCGTCGCTATCACTTCCGGGATGTTTCGATTTCAAATGAAAATGTTGGTTGTTTAAACTTAAACCTGAAAAATGGGTGATGGACTGCAGTCATAATGTGTCAAATCTTGCATTCAAAAAATATAATTATACGTCAAATATTCATATATTTTATATTTGGAGTAAACCTATTCCATTCTTTGCTTTGGTTTAGTATGGGCGCCGCTGGTGTAGTGGTATCATGCAAGATTCCCATTCTTGCGACCCGGGTTCGATTCCCGGGCGGCGCACGCTTTTGCGCCCGTCTTTCAACAATATAACACAGAACTGCAGTCTGAGTGGGGTTTATGCTCTGCGGACACCCCTATACTATATCTTCCCCTCTCAATCTTCCGTTGGTTGGAGATGAATGAAGAAACTTTCCATCTCCTGGAGCTGTATATTGCAATGCATCCTATTTGTAAGATGATTATTATGTGGTCAAATTCCAGGTATCGTCAATGCCGATCACTTTGTTTTCCTATGAATCTAATGTTTTGTTGAGTCAAAATAAATAATAACTCACTTCAGCTCTGTGTGTGATTTATAGAGGCAGTATCTTCGCAAGACTTCGCATCTCAAACGCTTAATCTTCAGTATGTTATTTTGCGACTCGTTGAGTCTGTTTTAACTCCATGATGGGTCATTGATGGAGGTCACCTGGATTACATGTTGGTGATGATGATGGTGATAAAGACTACTCCATTAAAGCCCAGCCCCACTCCTGGAACGTGAAGATAACTATACAGCTCCATGCCAATGGTTAGGGTATATTTAAACCCCAGGACTGGAGCACCCAGCAACTGTATGGTAAGATGCTGAAATGCTGTCTTTTTGTTCTCTGTTATAGTGCATCTTTTGACACTACGACTTGTGCCCATGAAATATGCAGAACTGAAGGGTGGCTTCTGTATTTCTCTGTATTAGTAACTTGTGTATTTGTGCCATGATCAGGAATTTTAAGACAATTATAGAGGATTCCATATAGGGAAATCATGGCAGATTAAGGAAATTGAATTAACTAAATTTACATTTTCTTTGAATTAGCGGTTGCATTGGTGGAATAAAATATCAAAATCTGAAGTTGAACATTTAGTATATACTTTCATATCTCTATGGACGGGGAGCATGTGAGAGAGTGGCGGATGCTATGCAGGTGGCAGGTTCTCTGAGCTCCTCCACCTACTTCAGATCAACTGATGCCGTCGCGAGGCCATTTCTAACCAATAGGCTACAGATCGGTTCTAGATTTACCCTATATTCTGCCTCTTCTCGCTGGGTATCACGTCTACAAAAGATCAGTCTTTCTCCTTCTGTTCAGATGAAGATGTAGAGCGGATGGACCCGCAGCAGACGGGGTGACACGGTGCAGAGAACCAGATGACCCTGTGGTGAATATAAGTCCATCTTCTGCAGGTAAGGCCTACGCCAAATACGGCAAGTCCTTCCCAATCTTCATTTAACACATTTTTGGGGGAATATTTCTACTTTGTTAGAACATTACTAGATGCCGTATCTCACATGCACCTGGCCTCAACCTGTTGAAACAAATCTTAATTTCTACAGGTTTTAGGTCTTGCTGGAGTTTTTGTAGTTGCTCCAAGAATGATTGAATGCTTTGATTGTTCCAAGCCTCACCTGAAAGTCTGTAGCATCTGCAAAATGTTGAGTTTAACCTTAATCCTTAATCCTCTCCCTGCAGTTGGAGGTTCAAAGCTCTCTCCAGGGCTGAAGGGAGATGACTCCATGCAGTTCCCCCGACTTCCCGGGGTAAATGTCAAGAATTTCCACACGGCACAATAATTCTCAACTAGAAACAACAAACTGACATTTTCCTAAAATGCTGCACCTCAAATGTTAGCAGTGTGTAAATGATGATAAAATATCCGTTGGAGCATTTCATCCAAAACCAATGCTTTTATTTCATTTAAAAAATATATATTTTGAATGAATAAATGAAATAAGCAATGAAATATTACAATCCAACATTGTGGATCGTAACGCCACTCCAACCCATCTGTCCCCGCCCGTTTCATCTCCACGTCTCCTGGTCCACCTGGGCCACCGAGTTGGGCGTCAACAAGCCTGCGAACATCCGCCGGGGCTTCACCTTGATCTCCAGCTCGGCCCGCCCCTCCACCTTCCTCCGCTGTGACCGGCACTTGTCCAGGCAGCCGCCGCACAGGCAGGCCTCTCCGTCCACCAGGTACAGTGCCTCCTGCCTCCGGATGGGGTCCAGGTCGTCCACCTCAGGAGGGAACGGATTGGAGTCCAGGTTCACCTTCTCCAGCTTCTTGAGCGGCCGCAGGCAGTCCGGGTAGGCGGTGAGCCGGTTGTCGAAGAGGCCCACGTCCCGCAGCTCTTTGAGGGCGGCCAGGCACCGGGGAACACTGTCCAGCCGGTTCAGGCCCAGGTTGAGCTTGTGGAGCTTGGCCAGCAGGCCCAGCTCGCTGGGCAGGGAGCCACTGGTCAGACGGTTGTTGGACAGGTTCAGCGTCAGCAGGTTCTGTAGCCGCCCGATGGAGGGGGGGATGTGTTCCAGCTGGGAGGAGGGAGATGGCTGTCTGAGTGTTTTTAACCTGCACCTTTATTCACACCTCCTCATGCATTTAGACTGCGTCAAAACAATTAGAGAGGGTGCAGAGTCTTCAGAAGGATGGAGTTAAAAGAATGTATTTGTTATTTATTTATAGTGATTAGTATATAAGAGTTACATCAGAAATGGTACATTTCAACAAAGTCTAGAATTTGAAATGCTTAACATACCGTTATGAAAAACGTAAGCTATCAGGCTTCAGAGACTCCTAGTGGCCATTCTGTTTAGTTCCCCTGGCATCAAACTAAAAGAGTAAGCCAAGCTCAGACTCTGTTGTTAAGGCCTGTGCCAGTAACTGATAATTTAAGCATTTGTGTGACTGTACATCCTATCCCATTTTGTTATCGCATTTTATCTACGTGATGATTTATGCATCAATGCACCTCGACTAGTCATAACCATCTACCAGTCATAGCCTCAATCACAGTCCAGGGTTTCTATACAATGTTTCAGCCAACTTTTTGGATGTCCTACTAAATCTGAAATCCCAGTTTTAACAATCTAATAACACCACCTGGTCACATGACCATGTCCCGGACGGTGCCACTCACAGTTTCTGTCTGAGGTCCCATCTCTTATATAATAATTAAATCATAACCTGGCCACACATTACCATGTCAACCATAACCTCACCGGTCCAACTCACAAAGTTACTGTCTGAGGTCCCATCTCTTATAATAATAACCTAACCTGGCCACACATTTCCATGTCAACTATACCCTCACTGGTATCACTCACGTAGTTACTGTGCAAGTCGAGGAAGCGCAGGTTGAGGAACTTGTCGAGAAAATCCGGGAGCTTGGTGAGCAGGTTGCGGCTGAGGTCCAGCTCCTCCACGTCACAGAGCCCCAGCAGGCTCCGGGGCACGCTGGCCAGGCCCTGGTTGCTCAGGTCCAGGCGCCGCTTGCCGTCCACCGTCATCTTCAGGCAGTTCGTGGCCATGGCCAGGGTGATCTTTTTACCTTTGGGTTCACTGCTACTCTTCTTCTTCTTTCCCTTGGCCATGTTTCTGGAAGGCTATTAGTCTGCTGTAAATGCGCACATGCACACGCACACACACACACAAACACACGCGCGCGCGCGCGCACGCACACACGCAGGCACGCACACAAACACACAGGCAAGCATGTAAAAAGTTACTGGTTAAACAATGTCCAGTTTCAATGTGTTCCCGGATCTTGGACAATGACAAACCACGTAACAAGGAGATTTGAGAGTGAAAATCTAAAAAAAGCCTAATTTAGATGATCACTCAACTGATCATTTACTTTGTTCATTTTTAATCTGTGAAAGAAGGCCTATTATTTTTATATGATTAGATTTATTGGGACAGCATTTATTTATTTACTGGACTTCCAAGTTGTTACACAAAATCGTACATTTCATTCAACTATGTTTGAGACTTTATAGTAAATAGTCTAAATAGAGCAGAATCCTTACCAGGCCAGCAGCAGCTCTATCTTCCTCAGAGCCTGAGAAAACTGAAGAAAGCCGGGACTGACACTGTTCTCTCTCTCTCTCTCTCCAATCTTCACTACTAGGTCAACTCAGGTATCTCCCTATCTTCATCTCCCAGGGCCTTCAATAATTCACAAAAGACGACACTCAGGATCCTCGTAAGTAAAAACCAGGAAGTGTACGGCAGATTTGTGTCACTTGAAGAAGGAAAGATTAGACCTGTTCTCTGGTGGCTTTTGCTTTGGGCACGCAGGGCGGCTGCCAATGGAATTGTTTAGCTTTGTTTCTAGGCAACTGCTTTATGTGGCAAGAGGTTTTTTTTTTCTTTTTTTTTTTACGAGTGTGGCAGAGGCCTGTCTCTGGGACAGCTAGGGATAGGACCTGCCCTCTGTCCTGGGGGTGTTTTCACAGGCCATTTGGGGAATAAATAACCAGTGTTAACCAGCAAACACTAATGAACATTTTGAAGCAAAACATGTACAATGTTCAGAACAATGGTAAGCCTTAAAAGGTATTCATGAATTGCAAATGTGAATGGTATTTGTAGTTATAAATGTTACTTATTTAGCAAGAGGCCGGTGAAGCAAATAAAAATTGTTTTGTGTTTACATATTTCAATAAATAAATAATATATTGTTATAATCTATAGGTAGAATATTATTCGTGTATTTTTCTGTAATTATATTGAATAATCATAGAAAACAACTGTTACAAAGTGTTAAACAACAATTAAACTATAATATGTTGACAACCACTAAATACTCGATTAAGTTGTAAATAGTATCCTGTCTGACTTATTTCCAAGGTTTGAGCATACTGTGTAAGATAGCAGGATACCTCTACGCATAGCAAATTCTGGTCACTAATTTTTGTAACATCAAATAGCTTGTTCCAAACCATAGCTATATATTGTTCGATGGAGGCGCGACTGCAATGAGATTACTGATATAAGGCAGTAACTCAATTACGCCAGGAGAGGGCACTGTGGTGATATATGTAGGTATGTGTTTAAATAATATTGACCTTTGGTTCGCGTTCATTCATCCAAGCCAACGTTGAAATTTGCCTCCACTTGGTAGATCCTGCCGCCTTTAGGTAATTCAATTCTGTTTTGCGATTCGATGTCTTATTGTGAGGTCACACATGAATAGCAGAGTTCCTTTAGAGCTTTGTAAATTTATGTTATGTCATGAAGGAGCCATAGAGTTCAGTTGAAAAGTAGAGCACAGAGGAGGAAGTTACCTTTCTGACCTAATTCAGGAAAAGTACTCAACACAGCAGTTTAAATTCAGATTATCCGTTTATTTCTAATACTGTGTGTGTGCGTATGTGCTCAACACTGTGGCGAGTTGTGTGTGATTTCAGATTATCCGTTTATTTCTAATACTGTGTGTGTGCGTATGAGCGTGTGTATGTGTGCGTGCGTGCGTTCATTGCGTGCTTATTATGTTTGCACCAAAACGTTTCTACGAAAATGGAGAGGGTGGAAGTGAAGACTAGAACCATTGAGAAAAAAAATAAAACCAAATGAAGAGACAAAACCTCCGACTTGAAGAAAAAAAAACCTCAGAAATGTAGCCCTCCGTCCACTGCCTGTTCACAACACAGCCTCAAACACTTTGTTGAAATGCCTCTTCCTGCATATCCCACTATCTTGCTTCCCTCCCCTTTGTTGCTGCTGATGGCAAAGGTGTCTGTTAGCCAGTTGTGTCACCTCATCTCGTTTCCATGTTAATTTCATATTGCTCTAGTCTATAGTGGCAAAGAAACAAGCAATGTGCCACCACACAGTGTTGGACCGTCAATAACAATTATAAATTGGCCGACTTAGGCCAACAGATGGTTATATAGAAGGATGGA
This sequence comes from Melanogrammus aeglefinus, assembly GCA_900291075.1. Taxonomy (NCBI): domain Eukaryota; kingdom Metazoa; phylum Chordata; class Actinopteri; order Gadiformes; family Gadidae; genus Melanogrammus; species Melanogrammus aeglefinus. The sequence goes on from OLKM01000184.1 coordinate 392,380, forward strand.
TAGATAGATAGATGGATAGATGGATGGATGGATGGATGGATGGTTGGATGGTTGGATGGTTGGATGGATGGATGGATGGATGGATGGATGGATGGATGGATGGATGGATGGATGGATGGATGGATGGATGGATGGATGGATGGATGGATGGATGGTTAGAGGATAGATAGTCCATCTCACAGGTAGGGGTATTGTCAAGATGTAGGGACTTGTGCTTTTGTACGATGGCTTTGTTATTGCCTACATTGCAGGCTGTAAAATAGGCTAACAATTTAATAAATAAAAAAAAGAGGTAAGTAAATACCCAAATAAACGGTGTAGACAACCTATCTTTGGGTGTGTTGGGGACTTTGGCTCCTCTATTCGTGGATGGGGTGTATCTCTATGCTGGTGTTTGGAAGGCCTTGTAATTCAGAGGGACGTTAACGGCGCCCTTAGCTGCTGGATGACCGATAGCCTCTTGGACATGTTTTGGAAAAGTACTACTACAGCGAACCAGGCTTTCACCTTGTGTTTACGTAAGCTCTGACTGCATGTGGCTTCATTTTGCTCCGTCTGAAGAGCAGGCGTGTCAAATAGTCTAGGGGTGCTCTGCTTATTTTGTAAACAGTTTTCCACGTTCCAGCAGATGAATGCTTAACTGATGATTGATGATTAATGATTAATGAGGGCTTTTTGTGTTGTGTTTTTGTGGACTGTTGGATTTCAAATGGATGTCGTTGGGACATTTGAATGTATTTTGATGGTTTTGTAGGTCTGTGGTGACCCACAACTACAATGTTAAGACATTCACCAAGGGACTGTATCTTTTAAGGAAAAGGGTTTTGGGATAACCGTTCCGTTTTACGACCGTTCTGGTTTTACGTTAGTTCTGTTTTACGGCAGTTACGTTCTGAACTCGTGCTACGTGTTTTATTGAAGTGGAGAGTAAAGCCGACTCGACCCATCTCCGTCTCTTATCTCGTCATTTACCGCACTCCACAGGTCGACATTAAACACATCTTTTTTTATGAGATAGTATCAGTTTTGGTTTATCCTTGACACAGAAATATAATTATTAGGTTCTAATGAAACATTTAGGATTATCTCATGATGATTTATAAACCGGCTCTCATACTCAATTGAACAGCATCTCCATACACGTTCCCTGTTTCTTTCTTCCCATATGACGTCAACATATACTTTTGATCTCTTCAAAATGAGGTACAATTTTGCTGTTTTAGGCTACTATTTATGTTTTCTCTTAGTTATGTTGCTTTCACATTCCCAAACAGGGTTTTTCCATGTTTACACGTCTACAACACACATAACTATGTGTAAAAAGAAAAGTAACCAACGCAGAAGCAGAAATTGAAAGCTCATTCCTCTCTCATTACAGTGGCTCACCCGCGGTCACAACAGCAGCTGACACCCATCTCACCGGCTTCCCATCTCCCCGGCTCCCAAGCCCCGACCCTCCCTCTCCACGGCTTCCCACGGCATCGTACCCGGGGGAACCACGCATTAGCGCCTACTGCGAGGTGTGCGAAGCCTGCTTCCTATCAGCAACCAGAGGAATACCCATTGGCAGAGTAAGCCACGTTTAACTACTAGTCACATACTTGTAATGCCGGCTGGGTATCGCTATAACGAGCAAGAAACCGTTGTCGAAATTACGCCACGTTGTTTATTTTGCGTGTGGCGCCAGCGGTTTCTCGGTGATTGTAACGTCCAAGATGTTGGAAGTAGCCTACCTGGCAGTCCTACGTAGGGCTAGTTTGCTGGCGGCCACAGCATCCTTCATAGAACAAAGCAACAGGTGATAAATGGAAGCAGTTGGGGAAGTTCATTGTCTAACAATGGATTTGGTCCACAAACGCTAATAGTTATTGTTATTGTTTAGCACTCTAGCAACAAACCACGATTCCTGCTCTGAAATACAGCCCCCCCCCCAGCCCATAGAGATAGCCAAACGCAGCAAAAGTCCTGCTTTTCTTATGTTGACATATTTCAAACAAGAAAGCCACAACAGTAGTTCTGTATAGATATAGGCCTAATCCCTTTGAGACAACATTGACTCATGTTTACCTTTTTTTTTTAACCATTTAATTTACACTTCAATACACACTTTCCCAGACAGAAATTCCTTCAAAATAAATGACAAAGAGTTCCAGTACAAAGGCAGAATGTTGTTGTTGCATGTCGTTTACAGAGAGCAGGGGGGTGAGATAGATTGAGAGGGGAAGATATGGAGGAAAAAGAGTAGAGCTTCACACACATGGATCTAGTTAGAGGCCTCCCATTAAGAACAATGTGGTTTGTAGGCCTCTCCACATTTCACAGTTTGTGGACTTTTTATGACTTTTTCTGCTCTCCCCTGTAGTGTATGGATGCAGAAAACAAGGCACGTGATTCAGACCTCGGGTTCACTCACAGCCATTATGAGCGAAAGGTGGGGGGTTGTAAAACTGGTACTGTTTTATCCTTTAGTCATCTTTAATATAAATTGTGGTAGATAACTGAAGAAAACTGTTCATAGTTTTCTTCAGTTATTTTGCCAAATGAAAATACAACACAGTTTTAAAAAAGAAATTTAAACTTTTCAGAATGAATCGCTAATTGTATGCAGCCAAAAGGAGTGCAATTGTGGACCAGTATATACATTTAAGCTGTACATCGATTTTATCCGTGTACCAGATAGTCCCGCCAAGAGGAAGGGGACTGACATGGTGCCCTCTTGTCTGGATTGCTGGGCGAAAGGATAAGATAGCGAGGGAGCCCCCATCTTTTCTTTTAATAATATGCTTTTCCTAATCATTAGGAAACACACACATTTTCATACAGGCGTTAAGAAGAATTTTAAAAATGGGAGATCCCTACACAATTCCTGTGCGATTGATTGCTTTGAACATATTCTAACTTTCTAGCAGAGGTCGTTGTCTCCCATTCAATTAAAAGGTACAAACCTCAGTAATAACGTGACCATATACTCAACCACTAAAGACACAGCTTTGTAGTCTTTTTATTTGTTATCTTAAGTAATCACCAACACACCCTGGTGTGTATAAAGAAACGTATATATAAACCCATTGAGGCCATGTACATGATGTGTGTGTGTGTCTCACGAGCAGCCGGTTGATGTTAGCCCTAGATCGAGGGTTTGCGATATCTCGCGAGGGAGTTGAGACTAATTACGGCCTTTAATGTCAGCCTCCCACATCTGCGATCCTTTTAAACAAGCCTGAAACACATACTGGGCTGAGATGTGATGAGACGGATAAGAAACAGCCAAACTGCAGCTAAACACGAGGGGTCCCGAGACTGAGATCTACTCCCCTACACAACTTCAGCCTAGAACCTGAGTTATGAGTCAGCAGTTAAAACTCAAAACCGTAAAGTCTGATCCCAGGATGCCAAAAAGGCCCGAATAGGTACGTTCAAATTACAATCATGACATCATTCTGTTACATATACTCGATATATAATTGCATCTACAAACAATGATGCATACTATAAATAGACAGTCTTTTATGTATTTGAGATAAAAACACAGGTATTAAGTGGCGAGACAATATCCCTTCAAAGTCTCCTCTCTGTGAACAGTATCTGGGCGTACACGGTGCCCGTGTTTGAGGACTTGGTCTCAGGTATGGGCTTCACCAGCTCCAGCTCTGCATACGTCAGACTCTCCTCCAGTATCTTTGGCTGGAGAGGGGGAGAGAGGAAGAGAGGGCATGAGGAACAAAGACAAGAGAGGGAGAGATAGAGAAGAGGCGAAGAGATGACATTGAAAAGGGTAGAGGGAAAATAAGAATGGAGAGGGGAGAAGAGAGAGAGAGGGGGAGGAAGATAGGAACAAAGGCAAGAGGGGGAGAGATGGAGAAGATGGGAAGAGAGAAGATGACATTGAAAAGGGTAGAGGGAAAATAAGAATGGAGAGGGGGAGAAGAGAGAGAGAGAGAGAGGGGGGGGAGGAAGGGAGGAACAAAGACAAGAGAGGGAGAGATAGAGAAGATGGAAAGAGAGAAGATGACATTGAAAAGGGTAGAGGGAAAATCAGGAAAGAGGGGGAGAAGAGAGTGAAGAGAGGATCACCAGGGAAAGTAAGAGTGGGAGTTAAGAGAGCACGGTGTATGCGGAGCAAAGGAAATGAGAGATGGAGGGATCCATGGGGAAAGGAAGGGAGGAGTATCAGAGTGGGGTGGAAATGATAACAACATATGACAGAACAAAGGCCCACAGAGAGAGAAAGAGAGAGAGAGAGAGGGGAATGAGAGAGATGAGAATGGGGAAAGAGGAGTTGAAGACCAGGAGGGACCCGTTGCAGTCAGGGGATGGGCGGGAAAGGGTGGAGGTGAAGGTGGAGGTTAGGAGGATTCTATATTTTCACACTGTGCTTCAAAAGCAGACAAATTAGAAGGTGTGGTCATAAAGTATTTTTTGCGGTTGTAATGTTTCAGAACACAAGGTCCTCTTTTGGTCAAACTAGTCAAGCTCCAGTATGATCAAACTGATGAAAAAAATACCACAACATATTGCTAGAAGAAAACAGCAAATCTTTCACCAATGAAATTGGTGGCTGGCTGAAACGTAGGCCTCCTTTGTGGACACTGAGATTTGATCTGGGACAGGGGTATGGCTGGGAGGTGGGGGCAGACTTACCAGAACCAGTTTCCTCGGTTGCGGCTTGAGAAGTTTGGTTATCCGCACTTTTTCTCTGATTGGAGCTACAGAATACAATATCAAAAACAAGTCAGTGGCTTCAAGTGGACCTAGAGTCCATATGGGATCTTTGGTGGATGAGAAACACAAGTGACCGCTAGGCGCTAAATGTGCACTCTAGAGTTTATTGGGTGGTGTAAACCACTTTTTATTATAGGAAGTTTTTTTTATTTGGTCTTACCTCATCACGAATGATTAATGACACAATCTTTGGTGAAATTGGATGCCAATTATCCTAATTGAATTAATTAAAGCATCCAAACGCTAAAGTGAGTGACTCAACAAATGTTTTATTGACTGAGGTTTATCACTGTTTACACAGTCTACCAACACTATCATGGGGCTATAAGACCACACACATATTGCCTGCAGAACTTTTTACATAGACAGGGAAACAAATATGTTATGACTTGGTGACAATAGTTGTTGCAAGATATCCTTGTGATGCCAGCGAATCAACATATGTCTTGCCATCTGTCAAGATGTCAAATGTTTGCTTATTGATTGCAACTAGTGCTACAAAAATAGGCCTGTCATATGTTACATTAACAGCAGCTGATGCTACAACATAAGCCTGTCGTGTGGCAGCATGCGTTTGCAGGAACTACAGTCGATGCTACAACATAAGCCTGTCGTGTGGCAGCATGTGTTTAGCATTGCATAGAGACAAATAGCTTTACCCTTAGCAGGTATTTCCGGGGGTATGTCCTCTTGTGGGGCTCTGGTCCTCTTCTTTCTGTATCTCCTCTGTTTCTTGGGGAGAGCTGGAGACCCACTAATCACACTGGTGACCGTCTCTCCTGAGCTGGGAGCAAACCATTTTACGAGAAGGTTATAAGATCATAGGACGCTTTTGTTTGTATCTGTAAATTTGTGTTTATTCGTGTATCTAGAAATTTAAGAAATAACACAATACAATATGTATGCAATGCAATGCAAGCGATTGTAACAAATATATTTGATTACTTACTCTAGTTCAATACTTATAATGTTATTATACCCACCATAAGTTATTTCAACATCAATTCTTGCTGTTTAAACATACCTGTACTGTGGGCTTTTGACCAGTAGGTAATTATCTGCAGAGAAATGATGCATAATAAGTAAAAGGATTTCTGTGATATGTAATAAAACACTTTGTAGTTCTAACGCAATTCAACGTTAATCCAACGATTCATGAAATCCCCCAAAGTGAATTCAGATGTCACTGCATTTGGTAATGTTTATGCTGGATGAGGAAAGAGGGAAAAGACTGGACGGAAAGATGGAGAATGAGCAGGAGATTAGCAACTAATGGCTTGGGGTGGGAAATTTGAGCATGAAAAGATAGAAAGAAAAAACAATGGAGCGATTTAAGAAGGAAATGAGGGGAAAACAAGCCAACTGTGTATAAAGGTCAGAGGGCATTTGGCTTGTAGGATGCTGAGGATGATGCTAACCTTTTAGCCTCTGCTTCCTGTGTATGTACTGGCAGGTCACCGTCACGGTGAACAAACACATGCACAGCAGGCCCACCGAGCAGATCAGCACGGCGCAGAGGTACACATCTGAAACACACACGCACAAACATAACAACAAAACACAAAAACAAAGCAGTAAGGGTAGTGTCAAGCTCAGAGTCAACAACAAAACACACACACACACACACAGACACACAAGAAAACAAAGCAGTAAATGCATTGTCAAGCTCAGATTGAACAACAAAACACAGACACGAAAATACACACAAACTCATAACATCAAAACACACAAATGAAAATACACACACACACACACACACACACACACAACACACACACACACACACACACACACACACAACACACACACATAAAAAACACACACACACACACACACACACACACACACACACACACACACACACACACACACACACACACACACACACAAACACACACACACACACACACATAAAAACACACACTAAAACACAGCAGTAAGTGCAGTGCAAGCTCAGAGTCATTGTCTATTTAAGGTTCTGTGGCTTAGGGTGGGTATTTTTGTAAAACAAGGACAACAAACGCGCACACACATGAACAAGTCAACAAGGCTATGCAGTGAAGAAAAGAACAAGAAAAGCATGTCATACCTTGAAACAAGCTCAGGAGGCTCTCTTTGGGCTTGGTGGGTGGGACTACGTGAACTGGAGGGAGGGAAAGGGAGAGAGTTCATCACTGTGGCTTCTTGATTACACGCTGTACGGAGGTTAAATAAAGCTAATTGTAGGTGGACGTAAAACTAAGTTTTTCTGGGTTAACTGACTGGACGGCAACAGTTTGTGACCCCTAACCTTGAACTCGATAAAAAACAGATGTTACTGGGCGGGCATGACAATCTTCTGTCAGTTTGTGATCGGTAATCACGTCTTAGGTGCAGGATATTGTAGTGGTAAAGTTGTGGGTTCGAACCCTTGAGCAAGATGACGTGATATTTATCTGGAAGAAATTAGGCTTTGATTAACGAGTCAAATGAATGGATGGTACATCTTTTCTCTATTTGGGCTCTCAAGTTGTATGCTTTACTCCTCTGTATTATGTGATTAACTACAGTAAATGCAAGCTAACATGAAGTCAGTTTCACAAAATAATGACAGTTTTGCTATAATATATCATGTCATCTCACACTATATGGACTTGAGAATTATGAGGTGGTCATTGAAAACCCAAACGGGTTTCCGAGTTCCATAGACCCCTTCTTACACGCACACACGAAAGCATGCACAGGCGCACACTTCCCAAACCATTCCCCGCCCTAGCTAATGCAAACCACACAAATGTTAACACTGTCCTTTCTGGCATAGCTGGGGACAGCTTGTTAGAGAGGCGGGTGACACCCATCGAGAAAGCCTTGAACTACCACCCCCCGTCCCCCCCGTCCCCCTGCAACCCCAAACCGCTTTCAGAAGATGACTCGCAGGCTAGCTCCACAGGCACACGCCCCTCCCTGAATCCCACATGCAGACAGCCATGCCAGGCCTTCCCTGGCAGCTTGGCAGCCATGACCATTGAACCAGATCCAAGCTTTGCACTGGATCTGGTCCGATTTCCTTTGTGTTTTCATTGTGAATCATGGGCCAGTTTAGGCATATGTCCTCAACCAAATGTCATGCTGCATTGATATCGTGAATGCTGTTGTGTTACGAGGCATTCACACTTCAGTTCTCCTCTTGATATAGCAGACATTACAGAAATCCAAGCAACTTTTTAGGTACTTTGCCATACTTTGCTGTCTACCTCGTCTGCTTTGGTCTGAAAAGGATGTGAATTTCACAACCAACAGACAACAGACAAACTGCTCCTCATAAAACTACTGCTAGAGATTCCACCTCTGGGTTCCTACATAAACCAAATCCCAACGCACGAGCAGAAACGGTAATCTGTGTTTCTTTGGACACATGCGGTCTCCATTAATGTTCCCTTTCCCAAATGTTTAGTTAAATCATCGGAACAAGACGCTCATCGAGACGTTTTAATCTTTTGCCTCTGCTGGTAGCCCCATGAGGCCTTTAATGCCACACGGCTCAAGGCCTATCAAGCAAGGCAAGCCCCCACTTCTGTTTCCTGTATCCTCTGGGATCCATCCCTCATCTGCTAATGGGCAAAGTACACAGAAGTCTTGAATATTTTATCATATGAGCACTAGTAACTGCCATACCAGTGCTTCGTCCATGCATTCCTTATGATCCCAAAGTTTGGAAAAATGGGCTAGACAATTGATAAGAAAACCTCAAGAAGAATTAAAGCGCCATCATGGAGACAAAGAAATGTTGGCATGAACAGCAGCTGACGCTACATTAAAGAGCCTGTCATGTGTCATGTACTAGCATGTGTTAGCATTAACTGCAGGGGATGCTACAATATAAAAGCAGTTGTCAAATATGGGGCAGCTGCACACCCAGGAATAATGACACCCGAGATCAAACAGTAACTCTTAACTGTTGCCTATAAAACAAGCTCTGTCTCCCCAGCCACCAAATACCCTGAACTGATCGGCATGAACTATGAAGGGATGACAACAGTACAAGCTGACACAAATTGGCCCTTGTTCTCTGGGCTCAAAGAGATGCTTTTGAATATGCTGTGACAGTTGCTTCCAACAAGCCTGATACTATAGTACTGTAAATATAAATAGATTAAATTGCACTGGGCTTGAATTGCGCTCTGTGTCAGTTCCGTCTGTTATTGAGCCAGATTTTCTTCTGCATACAGTCCAGTTTTTTGGTACAGTGCTGAAAAACAGAGGGGAAATCCTTTCAGTCAAAGCATTGACTGAAACACATGTTTAACTTTTCTCTTCATATCTGCCCTCTACTGACCTCCCTTTACCACTACTACGACTTATTTTAACTTCTGCGCCTTGTTTTTTAATTTTTTTGAAAAGGTATTGAGCTTGTTTATTATTGTACACACATGGTGAAATTGTAGATACATTTTCATAACATTTAATCCAAAATTAGAAACATGAGCTGCTATTTCATTGGATGCACAAAAGCAAATGACTTATTTTCTAAATATAGCATTGTGGTTATAATCGAGCAATACCAGAATCCTAAAATGCTATTATTTCTTCCTAACGTTTTTCACTAGACTCATCGTTTGAAAAGGGAAACCAGTGTGTCACCAGCTCTATTCTTAAGACACACGCCGCATCCGTTTCCTACCCATGCTCCTTATTTTAAAATAAGCTATTTCTGCCAGCCCACACGTGTCTAAGCCATCCCACATTATTATTGTTCATGTCGGGCAGCACCCCTGTCCACCCTGTTCTGCTATTTGAACCGGGATGTATATAACGGAGGCCGTGTGAGTTGGCCGGTGTGTCTGTGTGGTCACATTGGACTGTGGAAACACCTGGCCACCTGATGGTCTGACCACAGGAAAGCCATTTGTCTGATGTCTCTCTTACACACACACACACACACACACACACACACACACACACACACACACACACACACACACACACACACACACACACACACACACACACACACACACACACACACACACAGTCCCTCTGTCACACACACATTTGGTGTCTCAACTATAATAAAGTAAGCACTGTTGGAGGTTTGAGGTATCGTATGTTAGCAAGAGATTAAGGCCTGCCCTTGAGATTTTAAAATTACTATCAAGTAGGCAATTTATTTTTTCCAAGGAAACCATTCTTTATCCAAGTAGCACATAAAGTATATCTCTCATACTTGGCAACCAAATTGGAAGCTTAAACGACACAAGAATACCAATAGTTACTTTTACATATCAATCTTAAAATAGTGGCACATTGTCATTCGGAATTCAAGCTTTAAAATTCACATTCCCCAAGGAACAGTTTCAGAACTGAAATAAGCCACCATAAAAACAACTGAAAAGCACCAGTGCCTCCCCCATCAGGTCCATATAAGGTCAAGACTCACACCCTGGCAAGCTGTGCCACTCAAGATGTCACCCCAGAAGAAAAAAAAAAAAAAACATGATCTGACTCCACTGCGATCCACACAAATATCGCCTGTCCTATTCCAGACTTTCTACACTAGACCCCGTATTTGCGTTCTACTTTTTTTAGGGGGGAAGGGAAACTTCTGGTCGCAGCCAACGTCAACAGTTTTTATAGAGGGAGACCGATGTGTCTACCAGGGCTGTCGACTCAGACTTGGCTGTCATCCCTTGATGTCACCCAGTCAAGGAGGCTTTTTTTCCATGGAACAAGTTCCCTCTGGTGAGCTTCGTCTGAACGCAGTTCAAAGTGCAATAGTAGAGGCCCCCTAATATTCACAGAGGAAGAGCGGGGGGTGCAGGGAGGCGACGAAAGACCACTCTAGCTAGGCTCAGTCTTTATGTGTTTCAAGGACATTCTTTCAATTTGGGGTTGGCGTAGTCAGGCGGGAGGTTGGGCAGTTGTGTTGTCAATCAAACCAAATGGCTGGAGACCATTCAGACATCCCTTACTGTCGATATACTCTATCCCTAATCCAAATATACCCCCATGATTCATGATGAAGATCGCCAAGCACATCATATTCCAGCACATGTAAGTTGATCACCATGGAGGAGAAAGAAGGAGCGAGAAACAAAATCATTCTCCAAGTGTCCTTCACTATTATACCAACCAAACCAAGGCTTGGCTGGAGTATCTAGCACACTGGTGAGTGCCCAGTCATCAAATAGGGCCCATCATTACCATTGAATACCACTAACGCGTTCCTGCACTTTCTCTAAGACGACTCTTTAGAAGAAGCATGACGTACTGCGATGGAGGCCTCTTTTATCTTTAGGTATGTTCCTAACCAATGACAGCATTACCCTAGCTCCCTCACCAACAGCCCACAACCTCCTCCTCTTCCTTCCTTAATGAAAACCAGCATCATCGGCTACTTAGTGTTACTGTGAGATGGGTGAATTAAGTCATGCAGTGGTGGGACGGAGAAACTTGGGTATGGCCTGCTTCCAGAGACTTGATGCTTTTGCGCCAGAAGAATAGCATTTGTTTGTGCTTGATTGTTGTGTTTGATGTTTGATGTTTGATTAGTATTGTAATTACACTGTCATTGAAATCCAATACTACAGTGTATGGATGAAACACTTTATCATCTTCCCCATTTAAAACCACAACTTGCTGGTTTGGACGATCCACTTGGGGATGGACAAAATATGGGTTAGATGTGTTTCATGGTTATTCAATTAAATTTCTGCATCGAGATTCGCCATTGCATTTGTTGACCCCCAGGAGTCTTGTTACATAGTAGTGGTCTAGTAGTAATACTTCTGCTCAATTTATGAAGACAACACAAAACCAACATTTTGTGCTGGTGAGCTTTTCCTGTCGCATCATTTCCACATTCTATTGTCACCAGGGCCATAACATTTGAAACCTATAATTGATATTGATAATATGGCCCAATAATGACCAAATCTTGAAAGGTGCATAGGATCACAGGAATGTAGTAACACAGCTAAAGACCCAATACAAACTAAGAGAGGGACTACTCCACTGCTTCCCACATTGATCCGGTGTCGGACAATTTGATCTGTGGTTACCTCCATTTCCCCATTCTGAGGCCCCACCAACTACTGTTCGTGTTCCTGTGTGGAGTCTCAACGCCGAAAGCTTCAATCATACATCAATACACAACAAATCCAGGGAAAATGTCTCCAGACAAAATTGACTGGAAGAAGGGCCAAACTCCCACCAACCTCTCAGCTCTGTGGCGGCGGTGCTGTTGCTGAAGGCCTTCCAGCGCTCCTGGTGCTTCCTAAACTCCTGCACCCGGCACATGTAGAGCCCCCGGTCCCCCTCGGACACGTTCAGCACCAGCAGGTCGAAGATCTTGCCCTGCTTCACCACCGTCAGCTTCAGCTTGGGCCAGGGGAAGCTCTTGGTGTAGTTGCCGTAGAAACGCGCCTTCCTCATGTTGACGCGGGCGACGAGGACCTCGTCTTCCGGACGCTCGGCAGCGGCGGGCAGGAAGGTCCATTTGACCACGGGCAGGGCGGTGTTGCGGCGACGCTGGGACACGACGCAGGACAGCGTCACATTCTCGCCCTCCTGGGCCACGGTGAAGGGGGCGGGCGTGACGGTGACGTTGATGGAGTGGCAAACATCTGCAAGGAAAAGGAAAACGGAAGATGATGTTTTTTCGAGATGTTTCTTATGTTTTGAAGATGGGTTTTGGTCAAGGCCCAACAGGCATTGAGGATTTCCAGCTGGTGCCATGTGGACTCGACTGTTGAGTGCGAAACCCAAATCTACGCTCCACCTCTTATGGTCAGCTCAATTTTAAACTTGAGACAACTAACTTGAGGCAAACATTATTTACTCTGTATTATCTCCGCAACAGACAATTCAAAAGCAAAGGACGGTGGCTGGAAGTTGAAGATTTGACCCTTTTTGATATTTTGTCCTGATTTTGTTCCAAGACAAAACAACACTATCCATTGCATAATTGCACTATAGCTTTATGGTTCAGGGACTTCCACAATATTTAGAGGAAACTAGGAGCCTCCAGCCAACTTCCATTACAAAACAGAGTAGTAAAACACTATGGGAGGACTAGTGTGGGAGGAGGAAGCTCTGAGGTGCTGCACGTCCCTTAACTGCTTTTTCCATCCTTGACCATTTCACAACACCCCAACTCCACACAGAGTAAGCAGGATAACCCATTCAATCAGACCCATATTTGAGGACATTCCATTCTTTCTTTTAATTTGTAACATTTTTGATTATTTTCATATTTCTCTCTTTCTCTCTCCCTCCCAGTAATGCTCTACATAGCTCTCTATTACTATGTTTCCTCTCAACTTATCGCCCTTGTTTTAACTGCACCTCTTGACAAACTCACTTCCTCCCTTTCATTGTAGCAACCACATCATCTGCCCTACATCATGGGAGCTCACAGATTACAACACATTACCATAGCCCTAAAAATACAGACATAAACCAGTGCCAACCCACCACCACCATTAAGACAAGGCGAAGCGGAAGACACAGAAATATAAAGAACACAAAGGCACATACCACATTGTTTGGTTTACCACGATCCTGCCCACCCTTCACTCAGTATCCACGCACGCATCTTTCAACTTTACTAGAATCCTTCTAAGGACTTCAATACCAAGCACCTCCAACCAAAGTATATCTCATACCAACGGCGTCAGTGACCCTACCTCCCAGGAAGAACACCCCAATCAGGAGAGCAAAGACCACCGGGGAGAGCTTCATTTTCCACGGCTGAAGCCTCCATAAACATCCAGCGAGATTGATCCACTGAGAGGAGGAGAAGCAGTCTGGAGGTTCCTCCACGGCTCCTCTGCTCCTGGCCCTCTGCTGACAGCCGGGTGTAATCTGAAACAGAGGGGCGGGTCCACAGCTAGCCCTGGGACATGCACCTCCCGGTCCCTGACTCCTCCTTTGTGGCACTCTTAGTGTAAACATACATTGGCACGAGACGTGTGCAAGAGGTGCAAACACACACACGTGGATGTGCGTGCGCGCGCGCGCAAACACACACACGTGGATGTGCGTGCGCGCGCGCACACACACACACACGCGCGTCACCACACGCACACGCACACACAGAGACAGATGTCTGAACACAGTCAAGGATACACACATTGACAGTCACTCACACACACATGTGCATTTACTGCTTTGACTTTTGGCAAATGGGTGGGAAATGTTTTTTCTGCTTAGAGGAGACAGTAAGAGATGGAATGGGTGAGAGTAAGGGAGAGAGAGAGGCTGAGAGAGATAAAGGAAGATGAAACGATGAGAGGGCAAATGATGATTAATAGGGGGATAGTGAGATCGAGGAAGAGAGTGGGAGAAAGGACTAGGGGCGGAGAGAGGGAATAATAGTAAGTGCGAGGGGGTGGGAAACAGGAAGTTTGTCTGAGAGATTGACGCCAGGCAAATCACACTTCCAGCTGTGGGGGATGGCAAGCAAACAGACCCCCCTCCCATCAGCCCTTTATTTGCTGCCCAGAGTAGACACACACTGGGTAAGGATGGGGGGCTGCCTGCGTTCGATTTTCGAGTGTGTGTGTGTGTGTGTGTGTGTGTGTGTGTGTGTGTGTGTGTGTGTGTGTGTGTGTGTGTGTGTGTGTGTGTGTGTGTGTGTGTGTGTGTGTGTGTGTGTGTGTGTGTGTGTGTGTGCGTGCGTGTGTTTTTCTTATATTGTTTGTGAGGCAGTAAATTACAGATTTAAGTGTGTACGTGTGTGTGTGTCCGATTTTTCTCTTTTCTTCTATTGTGTGTGTGACAGTAAATGACAGATTCATTGTTTGTCTGTGAGTGTGTGTGTGTGTGTTTGTGTGTGTTTGTGTGTATGTCTGTTTTTCATCAGTTTCTGTCTGAAACCAGACCCAACAGTGAATCTCTGCCCAGCAAGACTTAGAGCTTTGTGTGTCTGGGACACTGGTCTTGCAGTTAAACAGGCTCCCTTGAGACGGAAGCCGTATTTATTTCACACATAATGAATATGAAGGAGAAGCTTCAATACAGTTCAACAGGAAAGGCATTATCATCCCTTCAAGATGGAACTACTTCACTTAACACAGATTCTAGAATACGGTGAGATACTTCATCCTCCGTCATACTGGTGTTTCAACCAAAGAGAATCTTCATGGCAAACATTTTATCACACTGGTGACGCAGCAGTCTGGTTGCAAAGGGAAACCAAACCAATAATTATTCAACACTTTGTTGGAACACCAAACCTAGTCGACTGCTGTTATACTTGCAGAACTTGGAACAGCTACGCAGCAAGAATGTACATGGCAATGAAAACAACAAACTTGTAAAATGGAGTACAGCTATCGTGTCTTTTAAACAATAGAGTTATATTGTGGGTTTTGGGACAAATATATTGCATATATTTGCAATGTATGCAAATGTGGTTCGGTATATTGTATGAAGCCTTTGATTTGTGTGTTCTTGATTGGTTCTTTCTAGTCTAAGCTGCTCACATTTTAGGGTAATAAGACCGATGAGTTTGGGCTAGTAGCAGTCAGGACTGGGCTCCTATAGCTCATGAAGGTTGTGGGAGTGTGGATTCGGGTGCCACATTACTGCATACATAGGCCAAAAGGCAAGACCAATCGGCTCCAGATGTTTGTCACGTGATAACCATGAAAACCGGTATGCAGTACATGCAGTTACACTATTTTTCCTGAGATAATATAATCAACTTTGTTTGAACGTCACTTCTTCAAACGTCGATCCCACCAGAGTTGACCACATTGATGATGCATAAACATTGTAAGTATAATGTCGAAAACACTTAAAAATTAATAGAACAACACAAATTAAACACAATTTCAAAAGATCCCCCCTCCCCCCAGCTAACTATACAAATGCTGACCCCCAGTTCAATGTTTTTTGTAATTCATCCAAGGGTAACACAACATGAGTAGTTGCTTGCATAGATGGTAAGAATCTGCAGTCGAGAGATATAGGCCTACCTTGAAAGCGGTCATTTAGGACACAACATAAGGAAATGGACTATAAACTGCAATGGTTGGACGCTTCATCTCGATGCTTTCATTTAATTGATAGACTCATTGACATCAATCCATGCATGCTGATGAAAGATCAGTCGATGTTCCTTAGCCGTGTTATACTTGTGAAGTAAACACTGCTGATGTAAGTGCACGTCTGCCTGGTTTCCCGTCTCCTCTAGATGTGAATGGTGCTCTGTTGTGTACACAGCCCCCCTGTGGAGAAAAGGTAGAAGTGCGAGAAGTAAATGAAGGTGCAATGATCCTTAAACGTACAGTAAGTGGGTGGATGCAATGGTGGATTTAGTCCACCAAAAATAAATGTAAAAAAGAGAGAAAAAGAAAACGCAAGCACGCACAAACGCACACGCACACGCACATAAACACAGAAACATGCACACACGTGCACGCCGTCGCACATAGCGCACGTCAAGTCGAAGGCAGCGATACACGGAAGCGCACACACACACACACAGCGCACGTCAAGACAAAGGCAGTGACACACTCGCAGAGGTAAGACGTTATGTTTTTAAACATAACGGCTCCGCTGTCGACAAACTCTCCCAGGTATGATGTTCTGTCTATAGACTGTAGAAATTACGATAAGAGAAGAGACAATTTCTCACCTCGACAAGCAACGGCAATCGTTCATTTTGTCATATAAAAACCGGTTAATTCAATCATCGCGCCGACCGGCATTTCAACACAAAATTCAAGTGATCTTAGAGAGACAGTGTCCCTATAACACAACGAAAACATGTCAATAACACAGTATGGTGAATTATGTCTGTGGAGTCCACCACAAAACTACACTTTGTTGCTTGAATGTAATATTACTCTCCTTGAGCCTCCCGAAATGTCTTTACACTTTTTTGCTCAAACGTAATATGACGGCCTCCCGAAATGTCTTGGGATATTGATATACACCCTTCCCCCCTGCGGACTGTTTTAGTATCTAATGCTTTGTGTGTATGCTATGTGTGACTGTAGGCTACTGCTTGGCCAGGACACTGGAAGAAATTTTGCATCTCAATGATGATTATTATTTTCAACTAACCAATAGTAATGGCCTTGCATTTTTAAATGTCAATGCACTTTTCATCCCTGAATATCAGTAAAAGCTATTTAATTTGTATGAATAGTATACTACACTTTCCATTGAACAATTCCCCCTGTTACCATAAATTAACAAATTTATGGTAATGATAATGATAATGTAATCAAATGCTCACACACTAGCTGCTTTCAGACACACGTGTAAGTCCTGATATTCTCCCGATGGGCCATATGTGTAAACAATATATCCTGACATTTGTACCCTGAAAATCTCCTGAATAATTCCACCCCTGAGTTAGTATTTTCTCCGTAGGAAATGTAAATGACCTTTATATGTGAATGAGAGAGTCTGTATTTCTCATTATTTCAGTGGGCGGGTGGATGACGCTTATGCATGTCATTGAGTTATCCCCCAAATGATAATCTGCCTGTTGCCTTTTGTTCGCTGAATGGTTAAAAAATATTTAAATGTTGGCACTGCTTTAAAGGGTCATTTGTGGTGAACGAATGTTGTAACATTATCGGGAAAATGTTATTATATTATGCGTTCAGAAATTTGTTACATTATCGACTGGTTACCGACACACTATTGCTATGGGTTTAATTGCAACTAGAAGATGAGCAGGCGATGCGCGTGCGCGAAAAGTTTAGTAAATATAAACGCAGAAAAGTTTAGTAAATATAAACGCAAACCGTAGTGGCATTGCTGGATATGGTAATATGGCAGACAGTGACCTCTAGTGGAACTAAACGTGAAGGGCAGTTTCTGGCTCTCACTCATTAATTTTATAGCACACTCCCATGCAACACTTACACAAGACTTCAGCTGCCCCCTCACACCGCCTGCCAATTGAGACACGCACATGAACTTGTACATAAACATAGCCATGTGCATAGTCTTGTGGTGCCAGGTTCACTGAAAAGCTTGTCGCATATTGTCTGTTTCTGCATTGCAGAAGTTATTGTAATGCAGCCTGAGATAGCGACAGAAAATAATTTAAAATATGTAAATTAATGAGTTCTTAAGCCTCTAATCAATATACATTGTCTCAAAAGAGGAAACTACCTGATTCTTTGTGTTTATAAGGAATTGGATCAATTCCAGTTTACTGCTCATAAACATTCATATAAAAATATTCCAGTGCAAAAAAGTCTAGAAATTAAAACTAAACAATAAAAAATAGTATGATATTGATTAATGACATCTCACCTCCGAGGCTTGGTCTTGTGGATGACTATTAATAGAATAAGAAAATAATTACACAATTTGAAAACCATAACACGCATCACCAGCTGTATCCCCTGACACACAGAGGGTCTCCTCAATCATAGCCCATAAATGTACCTGAGGTGTTGTGAATGAGGGCAGTTTGTAGCCCCCGCTGTGCATGTGTGCCTCGGTGCACGTGCATTTGCACTTGCCCATCATGTACAGCTTGATGACCAGGAGGCATAGAGCCAGGAGCAGCCCGAGCCCTACCCCAAGCAGAGCGAACCTGAAGTCTGACAGAGAGGTGGGGCAGGGGTTTGTTAGGGCATGTGATTGCGTGGGTGGGGTTGTGTTGTGGTTAGGGGTAGCCTGATGCACTGTTGTGAAACAAGTATAGGGAAATGCCATGTCCTTTTGATTCCTTGGAAGTGCGAATCATCTATGTGCCAAAGGGAAATCTAAGCAGAGATTAGCTTTCACAATCTGTTTTTCTCTTTGCGTGGGATGGAGCTGTCCAACACAATATTTTGGTTCCCAGAAGAGAGACGCTTCTTTCCTTTTTTTTATGTACAAGTAAACAGTGATCAACTACACTCAAAGATACGGCAAACATCTGATCTGATGAAATGCTACATCATTGTTAGTGATTTCAAACCAATACGATTTACAATTTTATGACTGAGTTTTAGACAAGTCATAAGAACAGCTCAGATAGTCAATATGCGTTATGAAGTGGATTGTGTGTGGATTGTGTGTGTGTGTGTGTGTGTGTGTGTGTGTGTGTGTGTGTGTGTGTGTGTGTGTGTGTGTGTGTGTGTGTGTGTGTGTGTGTGTGTGTGTGTGTGTGTGTGTGTGTGTGTGTGTGTTGGCCACAGTAGGGTTTATAGAGAGAAATGATCATCAGTTCTCTTTCTCCTTTTTACCAACCTGTTCCTTCCTCATTCATATCCTCTCCTCTGACACCATTCAGCAGAACGTCTAAAAAGAAAGACAGCAGTGTGTATTCTAACATTAGCAATACCACAAGTTATTGTAAGAGTGCTTCAATGCTCATTAGTCGTAAAGCAAAATAGTTTATATCTTGGTGTTACCTCAATTTTTATGAAAAACTATAATATAACATCAAAATAAAATACCTTTTCAAACAAAAAACATAAATTCTAAAGTTCTAAAAAAAGGTTAAAAGCATGGTGAAGTGTTGATTATTATTATTATTATTATTAACAACTTCAATGCAAGGAAATAGAGCAATACCTCAGGCAGCAGGAAAAGGAAATAGATAACACACTGACCTGAAGACATGTGCTAACAGTGCTGTGGTTTCATATGTCTCACACATACTGCCACAAATACACACACACACACACACACACACACACACACACACACACACACACACACACACACACACACACACACACACACACACACACACACACACACACACACACCACCCCCCCCCCCCCCAGGGAACTGAGGCAAAAGACAGATACAATGCTATACAACACAAAGTCACACACATGCATGTCACAAACACATTTCAACAGTTGCTGCTTCAAAAGTTGACTTGCGAACATTAGGGTGTAGGAGTATACAAACAATAACACCATGGTCGGAGTAGTAAACACCCTTTTGATTGATCAACAACTTGCCGCCATTCCTTAGCTTGAAATGGGAGCTGGGCACACTTCAGGGCATGTGATTCAGGGGGTGGGAGAGGTTGTGGGGACTGTCTAGTCTAGTGACCCCCAGACAAAATGTTCAGGGTTCGATCTGCCAATGTCCGCGGTCCAATCTGAAGGCCTAATGACCTTAAAGGAGAACCCTGGTGTAAAATGGACCTGGGATATGTTGGGTATGATATTGAGTTGGAATGTTTGCTTTGGGGCAAAAAAACGCATATACTGTATATCTTAAGTTTGCTGTTTTTAGCCGGTTAAAAAAAAGAGGACATTTTATGCACACAATACCCTCAGTGTTTCACCTGTCGACGCCAAAGTAGATTGGCGATCACAGAGCTTGCTTGTTCTTCACGGATGTCACAAGCTCTGTTTTCGCCAATCTACCTATCGAGTCTTTAAAGACAAGATGGAACTACTGATGGTATTTTGTGCATAAAATGTCCTTTTTAATAAACAATCTCTACACTTACAAAGTTATCAATGCCTCGTTTTATATGTTAAGACCCTTATTTTACTTCCAAAGAAGTATCGGGCTACTTCTAGCCTTGTAAGTGGTTTAAAATAGTGATTTAGCTTTTTCCATGAGGCATGCCCCTATCGTTCCAAGTTTATAGCGTTTTGGTCGCATCGGCTAAAATCAGACTACTTACGAGTACGTCTATATGCGCTTTTTTGCTCCCATACAAACATTTCATCTCGTTATCATACTAAACATCCCAGATCCATTTTACACTGGATTTCTCCTTTAATGACATTAATCTGTAATCTCTATCTGAAGTCCCTGTTCCTCATTCTGGAAAGAAGTGTCTCCAAAATGACTACATAGTGAAATATTAATGGGTAAATAATGTATTCCTGAGCAAGTTGTGCCTACAGGGCTGCAGAGACAGCAAAGTATCGCAACAGCTATTCCATTATGTTTTTCATAGATTGTTTTTGTGTTTTGCTGATTGGAGATTAGGACCTGACACGCAGCATACCTGATCGGACCAGTTATGTGAATGCTCATGGGAGTTATTCTAGGCATAGAAGATCAGCCTTAAATAAACACAACTCATCCTCTAAATGACAGACTTTTCTAGAAATTGAATTTTTGTAAAAATAATAGTTCCTCTTATCTAGTTGTACACACCGTCTATTAATGGTTACCTTATGTACATTTAAATGTGTGCGCCTATGTATGCTGGCAGATCTGACCTGGGCTTCACATGTTATAAGACATCAACTCCAAAGAGTCACAGCAAAAGATGCCTGGAGTTTTAGCGACTATTTTGTGACGTTAGCAACATTATTCATTATAAATGTATTAGTGTTTGTAATAAATAGTCCTTCCTTGAAAATACACATTAAACACTCATACACATTGCAAAACATGTACTGATACACTAATAAACTGTATATCAGTGTATCGCAAAGATTCTGTGTGATAAATAAAACAAATCATAAGCCACTGCAATGAAATCTACTCCTTAAATAGTCCTATATTCCAATAGTAGCCTACTCACCAATGATTAGAACGGCTGAGAAGTAGCCTCGCATATGGACCATGATCAAGTCTTCGCAGAATGCCATGCATTCTCTCTCTCTGAGTGCTCCTCCTAGCTGTTTCCCTTCACAACCACTTCCTGTATCATAAGTTCAAACTGTCTGTGCAGTTTGGTCTGCACAAACAAAAACGATCAGAAAAAATAAAATAAAAAAATAGTGAGCGACGGATGAATTGATGAATTGACAAATTAATGGATTAATCAAATATTTAATTCATGGGTGACTGGATGAATTCAATTGAGAAATGAATACAAGTAAGGAATAAACCCACAAATTGGAACAGATGGAGGTGACCTGTGGCCGGGTGATGCCGAAGTTGCTTACCACCGCTGGACATTATCCAATTATTTATTAACGTTATTTAAAAAAAATCTGGTCCCGGCTACAGTATCTATCAAGTTACAGTGCGGGACTGAAGCCCTGTAGTATAATCCAGACCCCATGGAAGGACCATAATACTGGATGGTTGAAGCCTTTGCTCCAGTCAAATCCATGTTGTAAGCATCTCAAAATGAAGCAGCCGTCATGGTTGACCCTTAACAAATAGCCTTGTAAACAGGGTTTGGCACAGTAAAGCCTTTCCCTCAGCCTTTCGCTCAGAATCCAACAAGTTGCAACAAAGCCCTCATCCTTTTAAACAGTCAATGTCAAGTTCCCAATTTGATTCAATGAGCATACTTAGCAACAGCAGCAAAGGTAGCAAAGGCTTAGTTAAACCATGAGCATCACAATGACAAATACAAGATTGTTTTAAAAAGGAAAGCAAAAATGACACACATTGTCTGCTGGTCAGCCAGGTGTGATTGTCAATCAAAAAGTTCAAACAAAGGCTCAACCCTGCCACTAACATTCCTGTTTAACAGCTTTTGTAAATTTGTGGACCTGGGGCTTCATTGCAGAAAAAATCCTAACTTCTCATCCTAGCTTAAGTTAGGGACTCAAAGATAGGAAAAATCCTAATTTCCTATTACAGAAGCAGTCCCTAACCTGTTGGCCGTTTCCTCCTTATCTTAATTTAGGTAATCCTAACTTTCAATCTGATTTTTCGATCGGCAATCGTCAGGTTATGTCTGTTTCTGCTTTCAGAGTGTGCATGAGATTTATAGAATGAGTTACTTGTAACGTTAACAGAGACTGTTGAGGATCTTTGTTAATGAGGGCACGCTAGTAGCACTAGGACTACGGTCATGGCATGAATTGGTACAGAGAACAAGACGAGGTAGTAATAAAGTAGTGAAGTAATTCTTCCACCAAATTCAAAATGAAATGTCTGTAGGCGATAAAATTAAATAAAAATAAAAATGTAACAAATCATTATGTGGTCTCGGTAGCCTTTCAGCCATCACATTTCTGTTGTGATGTTCCTCGTCTTCATTGTCATACAGACCTACTAGCAGTGCTGCTACCATTTTCTTCTGTTATTGAAAGTTATTTTGAATTTAGGACAGGGTGTTTGGCCACCTAATTTAGGGATCCTAACTTAAGAAAATCCTAACTTAGGATAGTTCTGTAATGGCTAAATTCCTATCTTAAGATAAGATAGGATTTCTTCCTAAGTTAAATTAAGAAACCTCCGTCTGTAATGTCAAAACCCCTAAATGCCTTCCTATCTCAAGATGGGATAGGATTTCAGAGTTAGGAAGTTTCTGTAATGAGGCCCCTGTGGCTTAACGTCATGCTGCTGTTTGTGTATGGGTGTGAAGTGTTGTTTTGGTGGTGGTGGCAGTGGTTCCCATCTGGTGTCTCACATAGACTCTGAACCGACTGGTTCACAGAGGCAGTCCTGAACTTCATCAAATGACTATCAGATCAGACTCACTCCTATTCAGTCGTTTAAATGAAGCTTAATCCAAAGTGATTTGTGTTAAGGTAACACTTAGTCTATCCTGCTTTTTGTATTAGGGGTAGTTGAATTGGCTTCTGCACAATTATAACCGAACTGGATATCATTAAACTAGTACAAAGTGTAGGTTAGCAGTTGTGCTATTGTGTTTTTTTAATCAACGATTACGCAAGGTATTGGAAGTCTTAAAAAGTCTTGAATTCACAAATGTATGATAGAAGGCCTAAAACGTATTATCATCTTACAATTTATTTGTATAGGTCTCACATTGTGTTGGGCTGTAAGGAGATTAAAAATAATAAATTAGCCATACGTTTTTGTGTTTTAAGCATGACGTCATGTTTTTGTGGCGTTTGTGTGTTTTGGCGGCCTTGCGGGGAGCGGTGTCTCCAGTGGCACCGAGGCGCTGGGTCAACACCTCCCTAATAGGCAGTTGGAACCGAACCTATGGTTGGAGCTTTACGGATGGTTGATTATTTATGTGTCTGCAACATTGGTGTTCAATTGCATTTTAAGCAATTAATAAGGTGTTGTTTTTTTATAATCGTGTCTAAAACTATAGATACCCTGTTTCATGCACTCTGTTCTGGATAAACACATGTAGAACTACTTTCTCACCAGTTCAGAAATGACTGAGGGGTCAACCTTTAACCATGACCTCAGCTCCTCTCTCTTCCTCTGACTCACAACACTACAATAAAAAAAGAAAAGAAGCTAAACAAAATGGCCGCTTCCACATTCAACAGAAACAACAGCTGCATAGAGGACTGTGGAGGGCTGGTCTGGGGCACGGAATGCTTTAGAGAGCCCAGGATGATGTAAATAAAGCGTGAACCGGGGGCTGGGGAAACGACGTGGACAACATCGGCCCTCCCACATAAACATTAGTCATCATGTCTTAGGTGCCTGTTTCCCAAGCCCATCTCTCTCACAACTCTCTGAGTTGTGGGCACATTGTTGTTTAGGCTTTGTTAGGGTCTTTTTGTGTTAATTTGAGGGGTGTTTAACTTTTCTTTTAAGAAATGTAAAACAATACACATACTTCAGTTGCTCATCCAGAAGGATTGCGATCCCATTCAACAACTCCCCCCCCCCCCCCCCCCCCCCCCACACTGCCACTCCTTCTCAGAGGAAACCTCAAATAACACATACCCAGCAACCTTTGTCATCTTTCAAAAAGAAAAAAGGTGCTTAGCGACCACCCATCCAACAGCAGTGCCCATGTGGTACTCTCTAAGCCAATGCAGCCCTGAAACAAAAATAGCCAATGACAGTGTCCATTTCATCCTCCTCACTTCTGGCCCTGCCGTTCACTGCCTCCCATTGCAACTGCCACTCGACACCCGCTCTGAGGTTCCAATGTGGGCAAGCTAGCTAGCTCCAGAGTTCCTATACTCAAGTTAGGCCACACCAACGGGTGTGTCTATTTCAGTATCTCCGTATCGGACAGCGAGACGGTTGCCTGAGGTGCTTTAGAACATGGAACTGAGGGGTTCAGTCAGTTAAGTGAGTAAAGGGTCTTTGTCGGGTTGGTTTGTTTTGTTTGAACTTTGAAAATAAAATGAATGTAAATATGCAGGTTGTTGGTTTTTTGATCCGAAAGAGTGAATCATTGACAGTACTTTTTTGCTCAACAGGGTTGTTTGGGATCGATATTACCAGACTTTCAGTTTTTTCTCTTTTGGATTCACTCATCCTCTTCACATGGAAGACACACATTATAGGAAGGTGAGATATCAGTTTAACGGTTGAGCAGCAGTCAGAAGATGGCCTGTACATGCTCACTTGGCGCTACCATGGGATAGCTGTCCTACTATGGACATAACCAAAACAAGGAGGCATGTAGAATTAGAATGTGCACTTTTTATGTGCTATTTCACTGTTTATTTTATTTATTAGATTGGTTCTCTTTTTTATTATTATTCTGAGATGAACAAACAATACATTTAGAACGTTTGTCAAACAATAAATGACACTTGTGTCACTTTCAACGACCATAAAAGGTCAGAAGTAATTCATCATTGCTAATGTATCAGACAGCCATAGATATATCCGCGTTCGTGTAATTACATATAATACAGCACTGTTACCAGTGGGTGGGTGCAGATCCAGGTCATTGAGTATAAATACACCAGCAGCGACTGGTGGGAAAGCACCTTGGTGCAGAACTGGTATCAGGTTCTGAGCACTGGAAAATAACTAAATACAGCCAAAGTCATACTGGAAAGCATTATATTCCTCGGGGTGCATACAGTAATCTCACTAATGTAATGTTGTGATATCGAGCTAACAACAGGGGGCTGGTTACAGTAAAAACATCCTAATCTGTGGAAAATATATTGTAACTAGCAAGAAGTAGCTTTGTTATGGTTCGGGGTCCTAATCGATTTAACATTCATTCTAGCTAACAACAGAAAATGTGTTTGTTAAACAAAAAATTATTAAGTATTAATATAGCTCGTAAAATGTAGCTGGATATATTTGAAAAGGCCATGTCATTAGAATGTTATAAAGCAGTCAGGGTGTGATGAATCCTAACGTTTAGTTTTTTTTTTACCTATGAACCAGTTCACCAGTTACGTTTTATTTTAAACTAAGCCAATGACCTAGGACTACAAGTGTTTCCATCTTCAGAGTGTTTGTGTTCATCTTTGTTCCAATTAGCTACCTATCTTCTTTCCTGGAGTGTCCTGTTTGCGTGGGAATACTTAAAGAGTTCAGTGTCAATGTAGGCTCCTCGGTCAGGATATATAAATGGGTTAATGTGCTATTCCAGGCCCTCAGCCAGATAGCTAAAGTAAGCTAGGGCAGCAGCTGTTAAAGTACACTATAAGAGATGAGTTGATTTCCAGGGCACTGTTCTTGACACTAACTTGCACAAATGATTATCAAAACAATTTGCTTAGCGATTTACTTTTAAACAATTGAACGACCAACATTAACACATATGCCCAAGGATTGTGCATAGATGTTTGTGACATGGATCCTGGTAAAATGGAATTGGAAGAAAAACTTTCAAATATGGATTCAGGGCCCCTTTATCATGCCAGTCTCCAGTCTTTACCCTTAGCTTTAAGCACCTTGCTTGACTTAAATAGCGCTGGCGCTCTGGAGTGCTTGTCTACCATGCACATAGCGACGCATAGTCAACTTCTGCACATGCTTTGTACACAAAGGTCAACTGCACACCCTCTAAGTTCAAACCATTTATAGCATTATGCAGAAACTTGGACACACACACACTTGATAAATTATCACCTATAACGATATGTGCCTTGATAAGCCGTAAATGCTTTGTCTAAAACCGGATTCTATTTTTAGGAAGCAGTGATACCCAACCTACTCGTCCTCCTGGGGACCTGAATGGACTGTCAGCCGATGGTTCGTTTGGACTGCCACACAGTCAGCTCAAAGGGGAGACGTGACGGACACACACCCAGGAAACCCAGGCTGCTCTCGGGACCAGCGCGCCATGACCTGCGTGGAGAAGCGTCACCTGGGCCAGCGGGCGGGGAGCATGCTGCACCATCGCTTCCCCAACGGCTTCACCGAGCTGCTCATGGACGAGGCAGACCGGGAGGTCAGCACCCTGACGGACCGGGCCTTCCGGAGTCTCTGTGTGGGGGACGACGCCGTTTACAACGACGAGTTCACCTACGGATTTTCACCGTTCAACTGCTACAAGCCTCTAGTGGGGACGCCACGCAAAGCAAAGACGAAGGAGTCCAAAAAGCAAGCGCAGTCGCGGCATCATGGCAGCAATGGCGGGAAAGACTTGCAGCAGAGTATGACCCAGGTGTCGTCTTTCCTGAAGGCATTGAGCGCCACGGAGAAAGGCTGCAAGGGAATATTGGACAATAGCGACGAGCAGGACTCTAATGGAGAATCATGGGATAAATCGGCACTTCGTAGCATCCGGATGGAGCTCTCAGATTTTTCTTCGGATTATCACGACACGCTTGCGGTTGGACAATTTTTGGGCAAAACGAGACCGTCACCGTCACCGACATCCCTCTGGTGATGGCTCGTTGAAGAAGTCTGGAAAAGATGTCTCAAAAGTAAGGAAATGGAAAGTCCACCATTCAACCTGAGAAAAACTGAATATTAAAAACTTTTTTCCTTCATAGTGTGAATTTTAGCCCCTTTTCAGATGTGAGGGACATACATCAACCGTTTCCCATTCGGGCGGGAGGAGATAGTTACTTCTATCCCATCGGACAAGATCCCCAAATGGTATTGATTCCCCACACCTCTACAGGGAGCTGGCAGAGGCGCACATAGAATAGATATCTTCCATGCAAGAGGATTCCCAAACATGTCTGAAAGCCCTTGCCAAAGAACCCTCTATGTCTGCAGAGGGGGTGGAACCGTGTCAGAGAGTTGGGGCTGGACCTCCTCCAACTCCTGCTACAAAACCTCACCCCCCACCTCCTCCACCGAAGGTCCCACCAAAGCCCAAAGTCCTTTTGGCTGAAATGCGGTGCTCCTCTAACACAAGTGAAGCAAATGCTGCCCCCTGGAGGCAAAAAAAATCAAGGTCAAGAAGCGCTCTTCCTGTTAATCTGCCTAATGTGATCCCCCCTCCTCAGGGTCGCATCTCCAAAACAATAGTGGAGAGTTTGAGAGGCTGAAGAGTGGTTGTACAGGTGAAACAGGAAGCTAAAAGTGGTTAAAGTCCAAGCTAATCGAGGAGTGCTGCTCTGCGGCCTCCACTCCGTTTAGCATCATCTGTCAGCTGATGACTTCCCTCTTATTCCATCAAGACAGCCGACGGAAACATCAGAGATTCTCCATTTAGCCCTTGACCTGCCCCTCAGACCGGACTCGGAGGGCCAGGTTGGGCTCTGAAACGACCCATCAGGCGAGAGGGTTACAAGTCCCTAGCCTCTCGAGCATCCTCTTTAACCCTCAAAGGACAACAGGAAAAAGAGTAAAGAGTCTCGATACAGTCCACCTAAATTCAGATCATCAGAGATGCCTGATCGCGACACCCAGCCACCTCGAGTGGATAACAGCGGGTTATAACATAAACATGGATCTGAGGGACTTGCTTCAGCTTAAAGCTTAAGATCATACGGACCAGACTCAAAACATTAAAAGAAGGTGTGGTTTCCTTCTGCAGTCCTGTTCAAAAACAAGCCAACACCCCATGTGTTGGGAAACACATCTTCTTGTTCTCCCTTGTCCGATGACTATTTAATAACAAATTTATTGGCAGACAAACGAGAGGCCTCGGGGAAGCAGAAGTCTAGGTGAAGAGAATTATCTTGCACTCGTTAATGCAAGCATGAAAAACCATAGGAGCCTCCAATGGTAAATCAAGAAAAACTATCCCGTCCCTGAATTGTACAAGACAGGCCGTCACTGCTGATATATCTGGGGCTGGTTCCGCGCAAGCCTCAGAGACGATGCATTAAGTGTCTCTCCCGTTATAACAGACGCCATCCTTTTAAAGCGTATCACAACAATAGGGAACCTGTACCTCCAGATGCACCACAAGGGAGAAGCTGTCACACACAGCGCTATTCACCAAAACTATTGTTCATCCTAGTATCGTCACACCAGTAGTAGACTAGCACGATGATTAAAGTACTCCATTCTCTCCATAATCACAACAAGCGACAAGAGACACTGAGAGCTTGGCTTATAAAACAATACCTACCCAGAAACACCAGTAAGTAGCTCGGATAAACCGACAATCTCAAAAGACTTTTGCACAGTTCATGGCTGTTTAATGATAAAAGATGCCAGTTCCCATCCTCTAAGTACGATGGTACGTTATTAAAGCAGCCAGGGATGCAATAAATGCAAGAAAAAAACAAGGCGGAATCACATCCAAAACATGATTTCAGACCAAAAGAAAACTGAAGCAAGAGAAACACAGAAAAACTCAAGAGAAGATATAATTGAAGACAGGTCCGTTATGGATCATCACTCACTTCATCCATCAAAATAAAATCAGGTGATCAATATCACTTCATTATGTCTGAAAATGCCATCGTCAAAACACGAACATATCCCCACACCACTGCCAAAGCGAAATCATTCACTAAATCGGATATTATATTTATACCTCATTCTAGACTTTAAGACTTTCCGATTTACCCAAGCCCAACTGACGAATACCTGATCCGAGAGAGATCCGTTGCAATGCTAAAAATGATTATATTCCGAAATATGTAAGTGATTCTGATTCTGAAAGGATGCCAGAAAGAAACACTATTGTAATTTTCGCGCTGGCCAGAACAATTATATTCAAAACTCAAAGAGACACGCAGAGTAGCGACGAAGTACGAAGCAGGAAGAATTCATAATTGAGGGTTAAAAATATAAAGTGAGAATAGATTTGGGGAAAGACGGAAGAGATGATGAGAGACAGTGGGCACTATCATCGTTAATGATTTGAATGCTTTCAAATATGAGCTGTGAAAGGTGCGAGACCGAGGCCGATGTTCTCGATAAAAGCAGAGGGAAAGACAAGGGTCTCATTATATCATAGATGATGAGAGACAAAGGCAGAAAGAACGACCTGATCTCCAGGGAGCTGAAGAATATTCAAAAAAAGGGGATGTATATTCAATCGTTGAGAGGTAAACACACAAGCCTAAAGAGACATGTTTACTAAAGAAAGAGAACAAGATACGCTAACAAGCCAGGAGGGTTCTCCACAGCTAGATAACGCATGTTGTTCTCTCACAAAGCAATTATAAATGACAAATTATGACCGGCAGCCAAAAATGCGCCACTTTGAGGGAAGTCATACTCGGAAAGACAAAAGTATAAAATCGTTTGAAGGAAAAGGACGCAGACCGTTGTTAGCAGAAACACACTGCTATACTGATTATGCACAAAAGTCAAGAGCAAACGTGAGACTGGTTTTGCAAAATTTCACGTGCGGACGCAAAGGAAAAATCAAATATGGCCGTACTGCTTGCACTTAGAGACATGGAGCTCAATAGAGAGGTTTAGGCGATGTCTGAGGGATCATAACATCAAACATTGCTCACAACCCTATTCCTGTGTACAGAGACTGAAACTAACTAGGCCCGGTGTCAGCCATCCAGTTGTGCGCGAATGTGTCACCTCTGCCAGGTGTAAACTACAGTCCTGTGTTGACTGAAGAATAACGCGCTTAGCGAGCATATCTCTAACGATTTAAACAATGGATAGAACGAACATCTAGAATGCGAGGCAGGCACATCGCCTCGATTTAGAGCTGAAAAACAATTTAGTAAAGACCCAAACATCCTGAGGAAAAACGGTAAACACATTGTTGAAAAGAGAATAAAGAAAATCTGAAGAGAATAAAGGATTGCCACCTGTTCCACCCGAGGAGCAAAAAAGAGAGTTACTAGAAAGGAATGAGGAGGATAATATTGAAGAGATTCTGGAAGCGCTATGGATGGAACTTGAGAGAGGACTTCTTCCATTAAAGACGGTCCTAAAGATAAAATACCCTCTATTGCGGATGTTAATTACAGACTCAGAAAGGGAAGAACAAAATAAAGAAATCTTCAATCATAAGCTTTGGGAAAAAGAATGAGAAGACAAACTCAACAGTTGAGGGAGATCCAATCTCTATCTACTGATATGTGTTACGCGTCTTTCTGAGCTGGCAGACCAAAAATGGGCTCTGTCTCACCAAGAGGGGAAAGAGAAGGAAAGAAATAACCTTACAGCCAGAGAGTCTTTGCAGTCTTGGATCACCGGCGGAAGGGTTAAGCGCAAGGCCCCACTAAGGCCGGATGATGTATGCCCAGTAGAGCCCTTGAACCAAGAAAGTATTGTCCTAACAGAAAAAACAGGAACTACAAATCTGATAACAGCCGAGGCTGACCAAACAACCAAAGCCCAAGTGATACCGGATCAGGCGGCTGCCATTGACATAGCTAGAAACATTGTGTCTCCTCTAGTGTTAGTAAATGGTTATAATATTAACCAAAGCCCTCCTGATCAAGCTAGTCTTTCGTCAAAGTCGTCTTATTTCTCTGTGGAGAGTGCTGGACACAGAAACAATGATGTTTATCACTCTTTGGAGAATTTGAATGCAGGGTTGGAGGAAAATGACGGAGAGCCTATTAATGTCTTGGGAAACCTCAATAACGATTCAGCATCGACAGGAACAGAGCTTGTCTCTGTATGGGAACGGGAGACAGAAGTTTGCAAGCCGTTATTAAAAACTCCTGGTACAGAGAAAGAAGAAGCGGACCGGGAGGTTGTCAGGCACAGAGCTGGGGGCGGTGGAGAGGGAGGAATCGACAGTCTTTATAAGCCAACAATCAAAGAAAAGAGACAATCAACTCAAACACCATGTCTCCTGCAAGCACTCTCTCTTCTCTCTTCACCATCTTTGGACATCCCTGCCTTATTCATCGTCAAAGATAACACATTCTCTAACAAACCAGTAAAGCCAGTGCATCTCTGGTTACCGAAAGAACATCTCATCGGCTCGGAATTGAGTGCAATAAATCACGTAAAAAAGAATCTCCCACCGGGTAGCAACACTGCCATCGCCAGTAGCAACCATTCTCAAAATATTATTACAAGCTTCGCCCCTGGCGAAGTCCCACCGCAAAACTCCCCACTTAATAGCTTGTCTCCTTCAAGTGTTTCAAACAATATCAATCTCAGGAGAAGCCAATTCGGCCCCACTCTAACAGTTCCACAAGAAGAGGACAGAAACTCTGGAGTGAGTCCGTTGTCCGACGGGGTCGAAAGCTGGGCAGCGGACACCAGGGACGACCTCACTGCTGAGACGGAAGATGGTGAAAAAGTCTCCAAGATGCCCGGCGAAAGGTCGGGCTCTCCATCCAGTGCCAGCGGCAGCCAATCAGGGCCTTCCAAACCTCCCCCGGTTTTACCTAAATCGGAGAAGGCCCTTATGAAAGCAATGAAGTTGACCACCAGAAGGATTAAGAAAGAAGAGGGCCAGAAAAAGCCATCTCAGAAGTCGTCCAGCAGCAGCAGAAAGCCCAGGGCAGTTAAACACAGCGCTGATAACCCAGAAAATGTACAGACTGAGGACAAACCCTCTACCACCTCCAGAAGACACACTGAAAAGCGGAGCCAGAGCCTCAACAAGGAGCACGGGAAAAATAATGAAGAAAGATACCATCCCAACGATAGCAGTCGTCATTCAACAGGCACACCAAGACTAAGACTGAGGAAGCCCAATATCCACAGAGAGCCCAAGGTAGCGATCTGGATCACAGCCAAGTGGTCCGATCCAGCTACAAGGCAGAAATGCAGGACAGGAAGGTGAGCAGTGGCCGCAGTGTTGATCGACTTCCTGACGTAGTTTTAACAGAACGGGAAGGCCGCAGCAGTGACCGGCATCATCATCCTCGCGACAAACCCGAACGTAGGAACTACAGCAGTGACAGGGTGATCAGCAACATACCCGTATACAAAGCCCATGTCAGCGAGAGTCGGCCAGCAGCAGACAGGCAGTCCAAACGATCCCAGAGCGTGGACAGGCATGTGAGGGATCACGCGGAGCGCCGAGCCAGTGCGGATACGTCGGTCAACGGAAATGAAATGACTGAAACGAGGAACCAGCGTATCGAGAAGTCAATCATGGAGGAGCTACAGCAGAGGGGTCGCGCCAAGGAGAAAGCCGGCAGAGGAGGAGACGTCACGGTGAAGAGAAGTCACAGCATCGACACGTATGCCACCGAGGCGCCCCACCCAGCCAACCTCTCACGCCAGTCCAGCTACAATGGTCAACAGCTGTCGCGTCAGTCCAGCGTGGAGCACACCATCGTGACTCAGTCAATCCCCATGACCCAGCGCAAACTCCTTCAAGATCCAGACTCAGGGCAGTACTTTTTCGTAGACATGCCCATCCAGGTGAAGACCAAAACTTTCTATGATCCAGAAACGGGGAACTATTTGCAGTTGCCTGTCCAGCCACCAGAGAGCGCCATACCTCAGGCGCCCACCGTGGAGGTGTTAAACACCCCGATGGTGCTCTACCACGGATTTGTCCCGGTGCCCATGACGTCCATATCCCATAAATCTGTCGTGCAGGCCTCCCAAATGGAGCAGGACGAGTTTGAACGGAGGCAGAATGAGAGGTCACGGCAGGTGTACAGTAACGAAGGCCGTCCCTATTTAGAACCAGTTTATGGTCAACACGACCACATGCTGGGAGACTTTCTTGGTGTAGAGGAGCTGGATTGTGCAAGCTGATATAGAGCAAGGGCTTTTAAATAGACTGAGGAACTTTCAGGTTTTATTTCATTTGGATTATTGGTGATGTTTTATGCTCAAAAACATTGCTCACTTGATAAATTACATATTTGTTCGAAAAGTCCCCACCATTCATTGTTGTAAGGAGATGGCTTTTTGAACTGAATGAAGTCAACTGTGTGAATCTATTGTCAAATGATGCAGGGAAGATGGTGATTGTTGTGTGTGTGTGTGTCTGTGTGTGTGTGTGTGTTTGTGTTTGTGTGTGTGTGACTGTTCTTGTGTGTTACAATGTGCAATTTCATATTTTTTATAGTGCTTTAAATTGATGTATATATTGTTCTTTGTATGTGATATAGAAAGATGAAGCACAAATGCAAATCTCGAAATTGTAATCTAATGTTGATGAGTCAATTGCAATTTAAGAGTTTTGGATGTATTTCCGTTAAGCACTGTAATGGTGGTCCTCAATTTCATATTTTTCCACATAGGTTTGCAGTCACAAAGAGCACTATTAAAGTTCCTTGAATATACGTTATTTGAGTTAATCCTGGTTATATCCTGTGAATGATCGCACAAAAAGGGCTGTTTATGCATGCACAAGTTGAAAAAAACCATTTTAAAAGATCAAAAGTTATTTTGCAATCATTTACGGAATAAACTGTAAAATACCTTTTGCCAAAAATCATACATGCAGAGTACTTTGAAGGATACTTCGTTTTGCCTTGGTGTTTCATTTTGAATTTCATCGATAGACTACTGTTTATGTGATCCATTCCAATAAAAACAACAGATATTACTGACCGTACTCCTAACTTATATATTCTTTGAAATAATTTTCAATATTCCACAAATATTCAGTGAAGATTATTAATGTATTGAACATTGATACAAGTTTGATACACACTGTGTATCAAACTTTTAACCATTTGAATTATTGACAATATTGATAACAACCATTCGTTTATATCAATAATAATTATAATATATAATATTTTTCAGATCATTCTTTATAGGCCTTTAATGCTAACCTTTAAAACGTCACCCTTTTGTATTAAGGTTATACTAGTCATTCACTATAAAGACAGGGCTTAGCCATGGAACCACATTACACAATAAAATGCGTTTTTCTATCTTTTATTTCTAAAAATAATACAATTTGACAATATTAGACATGTTTTGACGAAAATACATTGCTTTCTTTTTTTTTCCAACATTAATTTAGCTCAAAGATGTGAATCCACCATCCAGCCAACCAACCATACAGTCCTCAAAGAGCCCAGCGGGCCAGGGGTTCAGTGACACCCGCAGCTAACCGCCACCATATCATCATACTGCTTCAGAACCACGTTCTCCTCGTCGTCGAAGTACAGCAAGCTGATTGGACTGCAGTTTGTCCGGGCACGCAGCAGGGGGAGCCACGTCGTCGGAGAGCTTGAGTGCGTGCATGATGGACTGCACGGTGGCGTGGTTGGTGGCGCGCAGGCTCTCCCCGAGCGGGAAGGGGCAGGAGCCCTTGCAGTGGTTGGCGTTGTAGCCCCTCGGGGATATGATCCAGCCCGCCCAACCGATTTCCTCAAAGTCAACGAAGAGGGGAACCCTCTGGCAGGGCTGCGGGCGCCCGCGGAGGAAGGCGGGGATCGCTCTCCGTTTCCTGTCGTGGGGGTCGTTGCTCGGAGGTGCGTTCCCATGACCTATCGATATAAAGTTATGAATGAAAATTATTATCGTGTAAGATAAGTCGTTACATAAAACGTTATAACTTCTAGGCTAAATAAATAGCCTACATGTAGGCGGCTACACTATTGATTGTGTGGTATAGTTAGGCTATCCATGAGAAAAGTAGACTATGAGGGCCAGACAAAGATTTTTTTGTTTTCTAGTAAGCCGTATTCCTCTACCGTGATGGATGGATGTGTTGCCGGGGAGCTCCGTCCTCGCATCGTCGGAGAACACCACCAGGTAGGCGTTGCGGTCGGTGCGTTGGTGCTCGGCCGCGGCCTCCAGCCAGGCGCCTGACGGGAGCGTGGTCACCACCAGGATACCGTTGTTCTCCTGGCGGTCCCTGATCCACTTGGACACCTGCGAGGACACAACACAATCGTGTTGACATTAATTGAACTGATCAATTGACCACCCACACAAACACACGGGCGCGCATGCACTTAAAAAACACGCTCAGACTTCCACGTAAATGCGTAAATTACACACACAGAGAGAACATGCGCACAGTCACATAAGCTCAAAAACACGCACGCACACGGGTGCACACGTCCACGCACGTACACTGACATAAACGTGCGCGCGCACACATACACTCCTACAAATACATGCACGCGCATTCACTGGCAAAATACGCACAGATATGAACGTGCACGCGTGCGCGCAAACACAAACGGGCTCGCGCAAAGACACACCCATACAGAAACGCAACTGCGTTCCCATGTTTTAGCCTCCGCCAACGCTGTTGAAACTCACCGTTTGAGTGACGTTGAAGACCTCCCATCCTTGGGTGTAGAGGGGCACCAACCGGGTCGTGATGAGGTTCCCTCTCCACGGCCTCACCCGGCTCTCCAAAACCTCGTACACGTCCACCTGCAGGAGCAATAGATTGTTAACTTATTTCCAAACATCCTGAACTGACCAATATATCATATCATAAAAAAATGTGTGCGTGTGTGTGTGTTTGTGTGTGTGTGTGTGTGTGTGTGTGTGTGTGTGTGTGTGTGTGTGTGTGTGGGGGGTCGGTCCTGCGAGCCTTACCTTATAGACGTGCGGCCCTAAGGACTTGAAGTAATGCTTCTGTTTCTGCCTGAACCATCGGAATTCCGCTTTGATCATCCGCTCGTCTCTGCTGAACGACGAGAGGTTGAAGAAGTGAAACCTCTCTCCCGTATGACCTGTTTTCATGGGAAGCGGTGGGTGTGGTGAGGCGGGGTGGCGGGCAGATTTAGTTTTCATCACAAAAATAAAAATCCACTCGTAGGGTTGGTTCTATGTTTGTTTTCTTTACAATTCAATGCTTTCTTGTGTGTTAAGTTGTGGATGGTGTTTGGGGATTGATTTTTGGGTCACTTTGCGCGTTGCCCAAATATTCCCGAAACAGTTTCAAAAACATATTCATTACTGTATAACAGAAAACTGCGTAATGGCCCTAATATTCAACAACGATCCTAACCCGTTCACAACGTACCTTTATCCTCAAAGCTCCTCACGATGTTCCCTTTTAGGATATCCTTCTGGCACAGCGGGGTGCCCGCGGACTTGGACACAGAGTTGAAAAGATCCACCATGAACTGGGGCGCCTGCTTGTGGGGCGGCGAAGGGGGCTTCTGGAGCGACTCCTTTAGATTGAAAATCCGGTCGAATTTCTCCTGAGTTGACATGGTCGTCGTGGTGGTGGGTTTCCCCTCTTTAGCGTGTCTCTGCAGGCCTTCGTGCGGAAAGGCGAGCGCGTCCACCGCGCACCTGAGATGGAGATGGAGAGCCACGAGCAACCAGACGCGCACACCTCGTGTTGTCATGTTGTTTTGTGTTGTGTGGTGTGGGGTGAGCGGTCGAACTGAGCTCCCTACCTGGGAAGGTGGTGGGTGATATAATGGAGGCGCAGCCCCGCTTTGATGACAGGATGTTCCTGTATTCTGCTAACACCGAATGGATGAGGGTGATCTGGGGGCCAGTGATTGATGGTGGATTAGTGCCTGCGTTAAGAGCTGCAAACGTGTATCCTTGTTTACATGACAAAGGTGTGTTAATAACCCAAAACTCAGGGGAACGACTCAAAAAGTAAATACACATTTTTCCCCCTTTTAAATCCATTGTGAGGTAATTGTCACAATTTCAATGTCCCTTTGGCGTAGGCTATTTGAAAAAAAAAAAAAAAAATTGTTTGTGCACAAAATAGACGCGTAAAACACTCGGATGACGCATGCGAATTATGAACCGCCACCCCCATACGTTGTTGGTTTTTTGGACCATTTAACCTCCGTCTCAAAGATCAGATGAGCGCCTTATCAGTGTGGGGCCAGTTGGCCCTTGTGCAGCCACGAGAGCAAACCAACAGCCGCCCTATGACGCACGTAAGGACGCTGCACACGCGAGCGTGTATTTGTCCGGCGTGTCCCCCTCCCTCTAAAAATGTCGTCGGGGAGGTCAGGGGCCCTCGGTATCCATGGCACCCGAGGGGGACCCGCCGTTTGCACAGTGACTCAGAGTTAGGTTGAGGGGTAAACGGATGATGCGTTTAGTCACATGGGTCAAAACTGACAAGGGATTATCTCCCGATCAATCAGCGAGGACAAAAGGGATCAAATTCGTAAGGTCTTTCCCTGCTGATCAATACGACATGGCTAATCCTGATTTGTTAAGTATATTCGTTATGGGGTAGAATGCGGTCCCATTACAATGGAAATTATGATCCCCTCATTGAGGAGCAATCGCTCACTCCGGCTTGTGCTACTTCTTCTGCATCGACCGTTTCGATTCACAGTAAGAGAATCAGAATCACTTTTATTACATCTTATTGTACAGTATACAAGAGTAAAATTCTTAGGCTTGTTTCCTCAACATTCACATAACAGCAACAGTACAAGATAAAAAAAAATAAAGATAAGAAACCATATGAAAAGAAACGAAGTAGCCTAAAAATATATAAAATAAGTATACAAATAAATAAGTAAGTAGCAGCATCAATAAGTAATGGGGTGTAATAAAGTATGAAGTGTAGGGTGTTCAAGTGGTAGTGATAGCCACAGGTAGGCTTATTGTGCAATAGATAAATGCTGTGCAAATACAGTAAATGGTTAAATACCAGTCTGTTTTTGTGGTGTGCGTGTGGATGGTTGGGGGGTATTGTGTTTCTCCAGGACTGCTTGGTAACATGCTAACATGCATGCATGAATGCAATTAATGACTCTTAATATGTATAACGATAAAATACTTCTATATTTGCAGTATAATTTCCCAACCTTAAACCTGTGCTTTGCCTCACGTATAGCCTATGAATGTTGATGATTGGGCCTATAATCAGAAGAGGTCGACTTTTATTTTACCTCACCCAACCGCACCTACATCTCATTTTTCTGAAATGTTTTATGAACTCTTACAGCTAACATACCTCTGGTGTAAATCACGGTAGAATCAAAAACGTGGTGTGTAGAACATGATATACAACATGATGTTCGGCAGATGAAGCAGGATCCTGATTCAACCAGCAGGTGGCGACACTGACCAAGAAATGTAAAAGCGTCTTATTTTACCCCATTAGTTAAGCTACTAGGTCTGCAGTCTCAGTTTGGTCTTTAAAAACGCAACGATTCTTCTTTAAATATGTTCAAGCGACCTTCTTATCACTTTAATAATTAACACCATTTATTGAAAATGAACTGAAGGGGTTTCACAAAAAAACAAAACATAAATCCTCCTCGT
This sequence comes from Melanogrammus aeglefinus, assembly GCA_900291075.1. NCBI lineage: Eukaryota > Metazoa > Chordata > Actinopteri > Gadiformes > Gadidae > Melanogrammus > Melanogrammus aeglefinus. The sequence continues at coordinate 431,053 of OLKM01000184.1, forward strand.
AACGAACATGTGCAGCAGCACAATGTGCAATTTAATCACACATTTGACCCGCAGTTCTGGCTACTTCTACACTAAAAGGCAGCTGTCTCCACATCTGCCAATCTAGCATGTGTTAATGACTTCACCTTGTGTTAAATACTTCTTACTGCGCCAATCAAACACACCTGGAAGGCATTTGCCACAAGCACTGGCATTAGTTGCCCCCTCGGTTTGAATAATGAAGAAGAATACAATCACTGGTCAAAGTGGAACCATACCGCCTAGGTCTAGAAGTCAGCCCGGATAGAGCGTGTGTGTGTGTGTGTGTGTGTGTGTGTGTGTGTGTGTGTGTGTGTGTGTGTGTGTGTGTGTGTGTGTGTGTGTGTGTGTGTGTGTGTGTGTGTGTGTGTGTGTGTGTGTGTGTGTGTGTGTGTGTGTGTGTGTGCCGTGTGTGTGCACGCCTGTGGGTTTGTCCACAGCAACTCCTAAATCTTTAGTCTTAGTAATATTAACTAACATACAGTTCTGTGTAGAAAATTCCATTACACTAAAATTAATACATTTCTGCTAATGCTATTGCTAATACATTACTTATATTACTATCAATGGGCCTGCATTAATACTAATATGAACTTTTAACGACTATTGTTAATACTCATTAGCAATATCAATACCCGATACTAAGTACTAAGAAGTATGGGGACAATAGAGTAGTATATCAGATTCCTGAGGAAAAGCTATCTGAGCCTGCGGCCGTATTGGTTGGGAGTTTTCCTTGATTTGCATGTAAATCTGTTAATATGTAAGTATATTAAAAGTTGGCCAGGGGGTGGCGGGGGGGTTGTTATGGTCTCAACTCAACCTACTGTGGAGATCTGCTGGCCTTGTGGTTCAGTATCCAAACGCAGATTCTGGGGAAAATAATGTGTTTGTCGATAAACTTTTTCCTTAACATCTGAAAAGACATGGCTATCTCCGGGCCTGTGAGAGAGCTGTCTGAAATGTCCCGGTGTGGCCCAGTCTGGGAGTGCTCTGGTCCGATGAAGGGTCTCCATGAGCGCGGTTCCCAGACCTGCCGCGGTGGAACTCACACCATTTCTTCTGGTTCTCATTCAAGGGCAGTCGGTTTATCCGTTAGATTCATCTAGCGCACGCCTTCATCCGAGGTGACTTACGTTGTGTATGAAGCTAGGTGTCAGAGCCATCGTAGCTCTAGGAGACCTGTGGATATACATCGGACAACGTGGCTCAAACCCAGTACCTTATGGCCGGCAGACTAGCCACTACATTGTACCTAACCCATATCACTAACCCATGTGTGTAACCCATATCACTAACCCATAACACTTACCCATATCACTAAACTATATCACTAACCTGTCTCACTTACCCATATCACTAACCCATATGTGTACCCATAACACTTACCCATATCACTAAACTATATCACTAACCTGTCTCACTTACCCATATCACTAACCCATATCACTAACCCATAACACTTACCCATATCACTAAACTATATCACTAACCTGTCTCACTTACCCATATCACTAACCCATATGTGTACCCATAACACTTACCCATATCACTAAACTATATCACTAAACTATATCACTAACCTGTCTCACTTACCCATATCACTAACCCATATGTGTACCCATAACACTTACCCATATCACTAAACTATATCACTAAACTATATCACTAACCTGTCTCACTTACCCATATCACTAACCCATATGTGTACCCATAACACTTACCCATATATCACTAAACTATATCACTAAACTATATCACTAACCTGTCTCAGTTATCCCATATCACTAACCCATATGTGTTACCCATAACACTCTACCCATATCACTAAACTATATCACTAAACTATATCACTAACCTGTCTCACTTACCCATATCACTAACCCATATCACTAACCCATGTCTCTCCCCATTAGACTAACTCATTTAACAGGGATTAACCGATACCTCTAACCCATATCACCATGAGAGATGCTGGTTTGTTATCTTTGCTCAGTATTCTGGATCCTACTTATGGTTACATATAGTCAAATAAAGTTTGCTATAAAGGACAGGATTGAAAGAGGAAGAGAGGAGAGAGAGAGAGAGAGAGAGAGAGAGAGAGAGAGAGAGAGAGAGAGAGAGAGAGAGAGAGAGAGAGAGAGAGAGAGGAGAGAGAGAGAGAGAGAGAGAGAGAGAGAGAGAGAGAGAGAGAGAGAGAGAGAGAGAGAGAGAGAGAGAGAGAGAGAGAGAGAGAGAGAGAGAGAGAGAGAGAGAGAGCATAAACCCAGACCCTTCTGTGGTGAGTGTTATACGTGATTTATATCTGTTTCTCTTCTAATCAATTAACACTAAAATACCAACGCATACTTTATTATTCATCCATTCACCAGCATGCTTCACTCATCCAGCCCTCTACTCCGGAGGGAGTCGGTAGCATGCTGTTATGGCTGTGCACACTGAAAGGGTGACTCACACACACACACACACACACACACACACACACACACACACACACACACACACACACACACACACACACACACACACACACACACACACACACACACACACACACACACACACACACACACACACACACACACACACACACACACACACACACACACACACACACAGACCTCAATCAGGAACGCATGCTAAAATCTCCCTTGCTTTGCTATATTCACAGTAAAAAAAAAACACCAAAAAGTCCCTAATTAGAAACAGCCAGGCGTAAAGGGAGAACGGGCAGGTTCATTCTCTACGAGTAGGCCCGAACACGGAAGGAAAATAAGGAATGTGGGCCTCGCCTGGATCAGGGGTTTAATCTCAACCGCAACAATTTACCAGATGAAGTAGCGTCTGAAGGTGAGCTCGCTGCTCTGGGCCAATGGGGGAGCAGGAACGGGGAGGTTATGAGGGCCGTCGCCCGCTCTCTGAGCTAGGCTGGGGTTAGAGGTTAAAGAAGAGACCGTGGCGTCACCTGGGAGGTTCGTGGGGGAGCGAGTGGGGAGGTATAGGGACCATAACTCTGGGTTAGCCGTCCATCGACTGCTGGATGGATGTTCGAGCAGAGCTGTGTTTTCACAGCTGATTTCTTTTTTTTCCTCTTCTGCATCCATTTTGTCCATCGTCCTGCAATCTCTTTCCCTCTCTCCATCTTCCCCTCCACTTCTCCCTTCATCACCTCTCTCTCGCTCTTCCTCTCTCTCACACACTCTCTTTCTGCCTGACCAATCAATATCAAGGGTTGCAGTGAGTACTACACGCCTTCCTCTGACTTTCTCTCAATCCTTCTCTTTCTGACTACGTCACTGTTTCCCCTCTCTCCCTTCCTTCCTCTGGTAACCACCTAGCCCTTAAAGTGAGTTCCAATCAATTTGACTTTGACGTGTTTTATTGTCGTGGCTCGCTACTTGAACGTTTCTCTTCAGTGACTCAAGCACACTCAAACCACACAGACACACACACACACACACACACACACACACAGACAGACAGACAGACAGACAGACAGACAGACAGACAGACAGACAGACAGACAGACAGACAGACAGACAGACAGACAGACAGACAGACAGACAGACAGACAGACAGACAGACAGACAGACAGACAGACAGACAGACAGACAGACAGACAGACAGACAGACACACTGGACACACACACTGGACACACACACACAAACACACATCGGACACACTCGCACACACACACACACACTGGCACACACACACACACTGGACACACACACAGAAACACACACCGGACACACACTCGCACACACACAGACACACTCATACACACCAGCTCTCATTCCCATTTCTTGGCCCGGGTTCACCTCACCGGCATCTAATTTACGGGCAAACCGATACGTCGGGGGGCTCAGGTGGGAGTCAGCCCGGTAAGCCCCCCTGTACCAGACTCCTCTGTTGGACCCCGTCGGGGTGTGATCATCTCTATTGGAGCTGACGGAGCTTCAATAGAGCCTCTAATGGCTCCACCCAGCATTCATCTAATGCCCGGCCCCAGGCCATGTCTGATTGGTCGATCGCTGGCTGTCGGTTCAGCTGATTGGTCCTTAATGATGAAGCCCTCGCCTATTTTAATGCTTTGTTGACAAACGTTTCTGCTTCCCGTCGAGGTCGCTTTCTACACTCCCTCAATCTATAGCTCAGTGTCAATGTCTCTTTCCCATCTCTCTCTCGCTCTCTCTCTCGTTCTCTCTCTCGCTCTCGCTCTCTCTCTCTCTCTCTCTCTCTCTCTCTCTCTCTCTCTCTCTCTCTCTCTCTCTCTCTCTCTCTCTCTCTCTCTCTCTCTCTCTCTCTCTCTCTCTCTCTCTCTCTCTCTCTCTCTCTCTTTCTCTCTGTCTCTCTCTCGTTCTCTCTCTCACTGTCTCTCTCTCTTTCTCTCTGTCTCTCTCTATCTCAATCCTCTCATTTTCAGCCTTCTTAATGTTAGAATATGACCCGAGTGTAATACAGTAACTATGCTCTGACATTTTTATGTAACGTAAGATTTGGGGGGACGAAAAACAAAAAAGAAGAAAATAGAAGTGAAAGAGACAGAAGCTGTGATCATAGATACCATGGCGCTACGTATTTGGTTCTTTGTCAGTCTGGCAATAATGTCTCAATAAAGAAACATTCCATACCGGACACATGAAACAATGTGCAGATGGACGCAGAAGGCATACTAAATCAAAATAAACCACTGCAACCATTGAAAAAAAGTGAGAAAATATCAGTAAACCAAATTATTCAAAGAAATAGATTATTAGTCTATGCTTCCTAAAAGGTAAACATAGACTAATAAATGAACGTTCAAAGGGGAACTTCCAAATTTGTTCGTATGTGTTTGGTTTGTGTGTGCGCGGGTGTGTGCGGGTGTGTGTGTGCGTGCGTGTACCGGTATGTGTGCAAGTTTATACCTACGTATCTGTGTGCGTACGTTTTTTGTATGGGTGTGAGGGACTAAGTTTCTACCTATATGTGTTTGTGTATGAGTCTATATATATGTGTGTTAGTTGGTTTTGGCTCTGTGATTATGCGTCTGCATATGTGCTCAGTGAGGTTGCCAGTCCTAGGGCTCCCTACTATTTGATTTGGCAAACCTCTTGCGCTACCAAGCCATTATTTCTAAGGTCCACTTGAGTCCCAAATGCATATCTCTTGTTCTTTTCTGCATGCTTTTTAAGTGATGTTTGCATAAACCGGTCACAAGTTTGACGAATGATGACTGCAAATGGTGCGCGTAAACGTTGGACAGCAGCCTATCACAGTCCTAATGAATGAATGACGTGATATAAGATTTAGATACATTTTTTGGATAATTGAACCGATTTTCTTGCACAGCTTGTATAGTTTTCAGTGTCCGTGCGATAGGTTGGAGTTTTTTCATGTGGAAAAGTTACGATTTGTTTGAAAAAAAAACAATCTGTAAAAAAATGCTGGCGGAAAAGCCAAATATCTCTAGTGTAGCTCACTGATAGTATTATATAATGTATCGCTGTAAACCTTTAACACCACCTCACTTTTCCTCTTGGGGCTTAACTCTCGTCGTATTTCTACCTTGCTTGCACACTTGTAACGTATTCCCATTATGAATCATTGATTATCTAGCCATCAATGTCACCCCCTCTCTTTCTCTCTCTCTCTCTCTTTTCCATTGGCTGAGGGTGACACGGTGCTGGGAAGCTTTTGGGTCTTTGAGATTCGGCAGCCCAGACTGCGGTCTTGAGTAGGTGAGGATGGAAGTGTATTGGAGTCTCCTCCGCCCTGGCCTGGATATCTCGCAGTCATCATGTCTCCAGCTCAGAGGTAGAGCGGTGTCTATTATAGCCTACTACTGGGTCTACTGTGTGTGTTCTCTCCAAAGCCCTTTTCCCCCTTTGTGGCTTTTCAAACTACTATGGATGCATTTCAATACTTTATCATTTGTGTGCTGTATATTCGTGTTGCACTATTACACACAGTACTGGCCGGGTAATAATGTAGGTACTAGTGTATCTTTGTAATTGTATGTTTTGAACCCGATTGCCATAAAAACCAATACAGGCAACTATTTACCAGATATTTAGATTTTAACATTGTGTCTTCTGCAGTCAAACATAAATTATTAAAACAAATGAAAAACTTTTTGCATCAGAACAAATGACTCAAATAAATGTCAATCACTGTAGTGCCTAGTATTGTAAATGTTATTGAGTGTGTGTTTATGCATCCGTGTATGTGTGTGTGTGTGTGTGTGTGTGTGTGTTTCTGTGTGTGTTGTGCTGACATCAGAGGATTTAAAATAGAGAGAAGGCTTAGTGGGGTTAGTGAATTGGCCAAACCTGCAGGCCAGAGTGGATCTCAAGTTTCAAACCACAGCTATTGTTTGCAGGGCGAGAATCTGATAAACAGCTACGCAAGACTGCAATTACATTTTATTAATGACCCCAAAAACCTTAGCTAAAGCCAAGGCTGATTTAGCAACAGAAACGCTAACACACAATACACACGCACACACGCAAACAATGCAGACACTTAAACTCATGCTATGAATACAGTGTGTTTGGGGTTGGCGTGGAGGCCAGAATATTTTGCAACAACCAAGACTGGACTCTTTCTCACAAAATATATCATTGATGCCTTCTGACAGATGGAGACTCCCCACGGCAACGTGCGTTTACAGTAAACAAATCGTTGTTTGGGGGCTAAGATGTAGAAATACCAGAGTTACCCAAAGGGAAAAGGGACGGTTGAACCAAATTAGTCTTCTAACGAGGAGAGGCAGGGATTTTGGATAAAATCATGAATAATAAGAATGAATAATAAGAAACAAAAGTGTGTAGAAAGAAAGGCAAATGAAGATGTAATCGTGTCAATACATTATTGTAGCTACATTGCGGTTTAGAGTCTGAACCCGATCAGCGCTGTGCTGAAACGTTACTCGCTCGGACGGCCTAGAAATCACGAAGACAGCTGTCGACTTCCTCAATTTGATTCAAACATGACAATGGTACACCCAGTTAACAAACGCGTTTTCCCATCGTCCCAGCACCAGGCTATCGTCAGCTTCGTCGCCCTAGCGGTCCAAAAAACAAGGTCTTAATTCAATACACTCCCGAATTCGTTGTCCAGGCCCCTGTCATCTCAATCTCAGCATATTGAGCGAGAGAGAAATATATATCCTACACAGACCACATTTCCCCAGGAGAGGAAGAAAAATCACATTTCATGGTCAGAGCCTTGATGGGTTGGAGATGTGAGATGGAAAAGAGTTCTCTGCTCACTCCCTCGTGCGCTCCTTCTGGTTGGGACAGGGTGGTGGTGGTGGTGGTGGGGTGGGGGGGGGAAGGCAGCCACACAGCGAATAGCATCAGACATTCATGGAATTCGATTGTCCGTGTCCCTGTCATCTCAAGTCAGCAGAATTAGAGAGCGAGAGAGAGAGAGATAAGATAGACTGAAGACAGCACAGATAGCCCAAGGAAGATGGAGAAAACAGCATTTCATGGTCCAGAGCCTTGAGAGGAGTGGAGATGTGAGGAGGGAAAAAGAGTCATCGCTCACTCCCTCGTGCGCTCCTTCTGGTTGGGACAGGGTGGTGGTGGTGGTGGTGGGGGGGGGGGAGGGGGAAGGAGCCACACAGCGAATAGGATCAAGATCATGGGAAGAGATTCTGTTTCCCTGACAGGTAGTCAGAGAGAGAGAGAAGGAGAGAGAGAGAGAGAGAGAGAGAGAGAGAGAGAGAGAGAGAGAGAGAGAGAGAGAGAGAGAGAGAGAGAGAGAGAGAGAGAGAGAGAGAGAGGAAACAAGGACAGAACGTTTAGAGCTTGGAGGAGGTTACTTGGTATCAATGATGTGGGAGAGAGGCTGGCAAAACAAAAAGGCACAGAGGGGAAGCAAGACAGAATATGGGATCAAATGTTGTATGTGAAGAAAAGTGGATATACGACCCATGATTTCTTAATTTCCAGAAAATATCTTCGTGCTCTCTCATGTCTTCATCCAGGAATGGATGAAGACATAATATTTTCTAACAAAGATTTTGCCGTTGTTCATAACATCTTCATTTGAATGTCGGTAATATAGGACCTACTCAGCCCCTTGAGATTTTAATTGTGATTAAGGGCTAAGCCAAAAAGATTGAATGGACTTGCCTTGACTTAAATGACCCATGCAGTGTGTAACTGTGTTTAAACTGATATTTTGATGTATGTCAAAAGACATAACAGAAGCCGCCTGTGTTTTTTCTTGAGATGTGAAACAGGAATCCAATTTGGTCACCTAATGGTGTTTCCTATTAGCCTGAGCTGTTGCAAAGTGGTCTATTGAGTAGCAGGCCTACGAACTGTAGGTACAGTGATCTATATTCCCTCCGCTAATCTGCTGAGCATTTCCAGGTTCACAAAGTGAATTTTACTTCATTACTTGAACCTGAAACAGGTTTTACCATTTAGGGTTGGACTTACACACCCAGGTGGGTGGACTGAACAATGCTGGCAGATGACTTATTGAACTTATATTAAATGTAACCTTTATAAATGCAATTTTGGCACACCTTCACCCTTCCTTACTTAACCCCATGTGGTACATCCCTCGACCCCCTTCTCTAAAAGGATCTTTGGAATCTCCTTTCCATTGGGTTGTCATGCGGTCCCTGAGTTAAAACAACAACTCCGCAGACACAATAAGTCAATTGAGTCAAAAGGAACGTTATCTTCTTTGGTATATATATATATGTATATGTATCAATATGAATATATATATTCACTGCATAAATAATTTGCAGAGAACAGAACAGGCAGTCCAATACCTTCATACCCAAATATTGGCTATCAAACATGTTAATTTAATGGAGGCCAATTCAGTGTGTGTGCGTGTGTCTGTGTGTGTTTGTGTGTGTGTGTGTGTGTGTGTGAGTGTGTGTGTGTGTGTGTGTGTGTGTGTGTGTGTGTGTGTGTGTGTGTGTGTGTGTGTGTGTGTGTGTGTGTGCGTGAGGGGGTGCATATGTTTAAGTATAAACTAAGATCATCATTTGTTTTTGAGTCACAAATCTATGCTCCAAGGGGTATCGTATGTTGTTTTGAAATGGCTGTCCAAGCCATTGCCTGCAACCAAACTGTTCTTGGCAATAAGGATGATTTAATTTTTGGGGTTTTGGATGGCAGTCGAGGATTTTGAGGATTTTAAAAATGTTTTAATATATCATACAGTTCAAGTAGTTATGATGTGCCCAACATCTGTGGGGCTTTAGGCAATGTCTGTGATACATAGGATCAGGGGGAAAGTTTGCTCTCACCGACCACTGCTGTAGTGTCGTTGAGCAAGGGATTCCAACTGCCAGCAAAAAAGCAAAACACTTTTCTTCTTCAGTGCTATTCGGTTTCTCCCCATATTCCAATGAGGCACATGAGAAAAAGTGTACTTAAAAAAAAAGCAACTCCACTTAAACCCAAAGTTACGAAATTACTTAGTTAATTACAGATGTTACTGACTCATTTCCAACTGTTTGGACGTCTCCAGCTCATCTCATCTCTCTGTTGGGTTTGTAGCAGGGACCAGGTCCTGCTGAGTGAGCAGCCCTTCTGGAAAGACCCAGCTACAGAACCAGCCTCCGCTGTAATCTCTCCGTGGAGCTCACCTCTAATCCCAGGAAGGAAACCTGGTGCGGTAATAGGCCAGTTTATAGGACCTGTCTCTGCATTGTTTTCTTATTCCAAGCCCCCCAAAAAGTGTGCGTGCGTTTAGTTCTTGGTATTGGCTACGAAAGGCAAAGATTGTTTTGCAACAAATCTTTTTAAATGTCTGGAAATGAAACGAAATTTATTAGAAAGTTTGGCCTTTCTCGTTTGCTTTGAACCATTGTAGTTCAATATAATGGGAAAAGTACTATTGTGTTTATTGTACTCTGCATTGCTTTTTGAATATACTGATGTCTGTCCCATCAATTTGTGGGCTGGGCGTTGGAGGCAAACTGTGAAGGCGTTAGACCGGGCTGGGCATTGGAGATCTTTGAATTATTCCTAAATGTGACGGTGGACACAATGTCAGATTTGAATGTGATTGACTATTGGTGAGCGATGCTGAAGGGTCAGCGTGAAAGTTGAGCAAATTTGAACTCTAGTGAACGTAGCATCTAGGAACATCTCAGCGCAAGGAGTGGCACCACACTACTAAGTTGAGCTCTGACGCTCCGACAGGATTCCCACAGGGAATGAATCATAACATGGAAGATGAGCTTGTTTTGAGCTTGTCATGGACATGGGTTCTTAGTATCGAAGGGGTTCGCTGTATGGATGTGTGGTTGACATATGTTTGTATAAACACTTTTCTGGATTGACGGTGTTGAGCTATGCAAAAGGCTGTGAGAAGAAGGGATTACGACAATTGCGTGTGGTTCATGGTATCGGCTACAGAAGTCATTGTGCTTTACGTGAAGTTCACAATGCGTCCTGTGGTCCTGTAGAAGCTGTCAAAGTAGCGGGACATGAACAAGGTGTCTGTAGTTTTAATGAGATCGTGTTGCGGCTGGGATGGCGAGCTACCCCAATTTATGGCCCATGTCACCCAACTCGGGAGCAGTTGAGCTAAAGAGCACTATAGCACTGGAGCATTTTGTTCTGAATTTAAAAAAAATATTGTAGCCTATAGGCTACTTCTTTCTTTTTCTCGTTTGCTCCTCTCAATGATTGAGTTGATATTATTTACCCCTTACGCCTTACGTTGTCTTTTTAGCCCATCTCTATCATTGCCTTTTTCTTTGTCTTCAGCTCATCCCCATCCTGAATTCCCCCTCTTCCTCCCCGTCCCTCTGGCCTCCTTGACTTTGGCTTGGTGCGCTCTGTTAAAGATTCTCAGGCAGCTTGGCAGGATAATCAACGTTCCTCTCCCTGGGAGAGAGAGGGAGAGAGGGAGAGAGGGAGAGAGGAGAGAGAGAGAGGAGAGAGAGGGAGAGAGAGAGAGAGAGAGAGAGAGAGAGGAGAGAGAGAGAGAGAGAGAGGAGAGAGAGAGAGAGAGAGAGAGAGAGAGAGAGAGAGAGAGAGAGAGAGAGAGAGAGAGAGAGAGAGAGAGAGGGAGAGAGAGAGAGAGAGAGGCTCTGCTCCAGCCCCTGTTGGCCTGGTCACCCTCTTCCCCAGCCATCCTCGCTCCTGTAGCGCCAACTATATGGAGGGGGAAAAATAATCGAAACCTAAAACAGTTTGTTGACATGGATTGGCACGGCATCACTGGCATGTCAGACTGGATGTTTCACTGGTTGGACATTGTCATCAGTGGCCTCTCCTGACTAAGAAAATGAAGAAATGAGACGTACTAGTGATATGGATTCACACGCAATCGATAGATTAAAGAGAAAGATCAAAATGGTGGTTCTAGATTCAAAGTCACGAGGATGAATAAGAACCTTCTCACTGGTCTAACATAGGAATAGTCGAGAGTAGTGATGAGAAGTGTGTTTGGACTCCCAGTCTAAAGTTAATGGGTTTGATCCCCAATGTGTGAAGCCTAACTGACATCCTTGAGACCTTTTGGTCTACCCTTACCCCTAAATGACCTGCAACTCAATGCACTAAGTAGCTTCGGATGAAAACGCATCTGCTAAACGACTTAAGGGTAAACAGTGGTTTATAGTGGTGTGCGATTTTTAAGAAAGACCATCACAACACACTTATTTATTCCATGTCTTAAAGCAGTTATGACTACATAGGGCCTAATATCGTTCAGACTGGTCGGTAAATCTAGTTCCGCTAAAGTCTCTGTGAAGTCATGTCCCTATTCATTTGCTCCAAACAGCATAGAGGATAGCACGGTTAAGCCCTGAGTGATGGTGCTCATGTCAAATGTAGGACTTTCTTGAAAGACAGATGAAAAGAACTACAATATACAACAGCCATACCTCTTCATAGTGCTACGTGGAATTGGTTTTGAAAAAACTGTCATGAAACCTTCTAACCGGAAATGTATGATACACACGTAAACAGTTTAATATAACCGCTATCCAGCTCTAGACATGTGTATAACTGTTAAAACTTTTGATATACAAAGCATTTCCCCCCAAATATCGTTTGCTTCGAGTTCACAGTCATAGATAGGCGTTAACTGATTCATTATTCATTGATTAATCGCCGTAATGTAACAGATTAAATATGTAATAACCAAGCATTAACATTGTTTGTTTTGCAAAGCCATTTGTTGAATGAGGACAAAAGCAGCCTTTCAGAGCGAGAGCCTAATTGTTTTTCTTATTCTGTTTCTTCAAATTGTTTATACTTCATGATGTTGAAACATTAATGCTTCACATAAGAAATACGTTGAGGGAACGGTTTAAATAAAATTTAAAAAGACATATGTTTTGTATCTTATCTATTATCGGTTGTTAACGTGTTTCACTATTGATCAAGGAAAATGCACAAAATGATATACCCTAGTCATAGAAAGGTAGAGGGGGGGGGGAGGCTGGGGGCGGGTGGGAGAGAGGGGGCCATTCTGCCAGTGTCCCCTGCTCTTAAATAACACACACACGTCTTCGGGGTCTCCCTAGTCTGGCTTGTTTTAAGGGTCAACTCCAAACCGCTGTAACAATCACAGGCGGACGACGTGGCTGTGAGCTACTCCAGGAGCGACTTATTCTGGTGAGCGGTGGGTCCAGAATCACATAGGGTGGGAAACGGAAGGAAAGGAAGACAGAAGGAAAGAAAACATTTACAGTGGCCGACGTTTAGACATTGTGGGAGAGTTTGTTCAGTCTATTTTTGTGACCTCAATCACCTTGTAGACAATGGACTGAATGGACTGTTCAGTCTTATTTGCTAAATTCCTTATTTTACAACATATTAACGCACAAACACAGGTGAGTGTATTTAGGAGAAAAGTAAACAGAATAACAATGCATGCAACAGCGATGATGGTGGCTTCATGCTATTTAGGAAGCCTGTCAGATACATGGCCGCTCGTAGATCTCACAAACATCTTCCCATGTTCCAAAAGGACACCAGAAAAAAGTGTATTTAAAAGACATAATTAATGTCCGCCAGGCATTAATTACAGATGTTTCTGACTCATCCATCTGTTTGGAAGTCTGTCCAAGTGTACACCTTCCCCGAAGCAACCGTTTCTCATGTCCAGTATTACTATTTCTTTGTGTACCAAGCGAGAACTGTAACTGAACGTTCTGGGTTCCATCCCCTGATGTCAACAGCCTTTCCTGTAGGCATCGAGGAACTCACGTTGAAGTTGCTTTGGATTTAAAGCATCTTAATAACTTCATCATAAAAAGATATGAATGATTAACCACACATCAATAAGATATTCCTCCATCCCATAAGGGGAATTGAACAAGAAGTTCAATGCTTCAGTTGCGGTGGAATTCCCCTTCAGCTGCTCCCGGGAACTCATCCCTCCCAAAGCGGTCTGTCCTTCCTCTTCTCCTTGCATCTGTGTGGCGGGGTACGTCTCTGGGACCTGATGTACACGATGAAAGTTAATGGGCCCTGCAGGACCTATCGACTGGGGCTGGACTCTGCTAGACTCTTTAGAGGCTCTCTAGGAAGACCTGGGCTACCACAGACTGATTTTCCGTTTACCCATAATGTCGCTTGGATGAAACTATGATGTTGGTGGTCATGAAAAGGTTTCAGTTTTCCTTACGGTCGCCTTCTACTTATCCTCAGTCGGTTTATTTTTTTTCTGTTTACCTTTGGGCTTGATTTGATCTGAACTGAACTGTTTGCTTCCCAATCGATTATTATACTTTGTTGTGCTATTTTGATGATATAGAGTTACAATATTGATCTGCACCTACTCCTAATCAATAGAGCGATATTGAGAGTAGGTGTTTAGTCCCTCATTTTGCCGGTCGTCGATGGCCTGTGGACCTCTTCAGGAAGGTGTTAGTTTGACACATGACATATGTCAGCTTGACGTATTTCCCCTACCGTTTTTTCTGAAAGGCGTGAGAAACGTCTTCTTTAAGACTCTGCATGCTATTTAAACACACTCTGGACTCTTTATAGGCCCGATGCTGTAAAAAGAGTACAGCTTGAAGCAAACTGTTAAATTCTTTATCATCAGCAGGTGCTAGAAGGATTTTCTGCTTACTGAATGGCTGAGGTTGGTTGAGCACTTTGAGCAAAGAGGTACTAAACACACTGTCTGTCTAATTAACAACTTAAGCAATTGCTTTATGACCTAGTGGTAAATATAAACATTTGCAGCCAAACATACAATGCTAGGATATCACGGCTTACAGCATTTTAAGAATGATTATATAGGATAGATGAGTATGTGTCCCACTTTCTATAATGGGACGTTTTGTTTGAGATCCTGTTAGTACACAATAGATATATGAATATGTAGACATAAAAGCGTTATGTGTGATTTGTGTATTTTTTTTTTCAAATAAAGAGCGAGGTCAAAGTTCATGGAACACATCAAAGAGTCAGTGCAGCAGACACTTGGACACACACCAGGTTGCACACACACACACACACACACACACACACACACACACACACACACACACACACACACACACACACACACACACACACACACACACACACACACACACACACACACACACACACACACACACACACACACACACACACACACACACACACACACACACACACACACACACACACAAACTCACACGTGTGGCCAAACGATAACACACCAAGTGATCTGAACGTTGTGTTAGTTGTCTAGATTGATTGCAGATCCACGTCCAACCTGATGGGGTCGCTGTAACACCATGGATAGACTGAGAGAATAATCAACCTCATCCAGCATCCAGTGCAGAACATAAACAGGGACCATCGTTTAACCCAATCGCTGTGTTAAGAGTTCACCATTTTACATGAATTCAAATAATGCTCTATATGTTCAGTCAAAGGACACAATTGTTCATGTTTTTTTGTATTGGCCTATCGCTCTTCCCTCAACTTACTTACTTGACCTAACGATCATCCATTTGCCAACGATTAGACAACAGAGAAAGAGAGGAAAGTGAGAAACACCACACACACACACACACACACACACACACACACACACACACACACACACACACACACACACACACACACACACACACACACACACACACACACACACACACACACACACACACACACACACAGTTCATATAGTAAAAGTGTACTGTTCCTACTGAAGTACTATTACCAAAACTCCCTCACCCTGTGGAAAAAAACGTCAATACAAGCAAAAAATATGTCTTCAACATTATGAGATTTAACCACATCTGCATCCATCTCATTAAACACCCACTGTCTAAGTCATTCATTCTCTCTCTCTCTCTCTCTCTCTCTCTCTCTCTCTCTCTCTCTCTCTC